>WYDI02018341.1:0-99857 GCA_009867235.2 Psittacus erithacus
ACACCCCCAAGTCCTTCTCTGCAGGGCTGCTCTGAATCTTTTCTCTGCCCAACCTGTAGCTGTGCCTGGGATTGCTCCAACCCATGTGTAGGACCTTGCACTTGGCATGGTGTCAAGCTGGCTCGGTTGATTTTTTGGATAGCACTTGATCATGTTGGGTCTTTTCCCGGAAATGATAATTTACAAGCTTTTGAAACTCATACTCCCCCTCTTCACTAGTCAGAAAGTATGACCTAGTTTAAGTTACAGCTTGAAGACATGACCTAGTTTTACAGGTAGCTTACACCCAACTCAGCAATGTAAAATTTAGAAATTTCATGAAATGCCACCCTGGATCACTGCTGCTTTTTTTCTGTCCCCTGAAAAGTTAAGAGTATTGCCTAATTTAGAAAGGTCAGGACAAAAATAATTTATAAGTACTTGATCTCCTAGATTTCAATCCTAAGAAATACTTTGCTGCCCACTTCCAGTGATCAAAAAGGCCTGGAGGTTCTTCCATAAATCCCTGGGAAGGGTGGTCACCTGTAGTCCACACTTTAAGACCATTTCATCGCTGAAGACATAGCTGGGATGCCCAGTGGCTGAGAAGCCCAGACACAGTGAATGGCTGACACTGCTGACATAAGAACAACCTTGGGGAAACACAGAAGGATACGAGGTGAACACAGCTGTGAGATTTTTTTCCTTCTCACACAAAACAGCATGTAATTATGGAGAAAATACTCCTTGCTTCTCTGATCTCCCCACTTCATGGCCAAATGAGCACCTCTTAAGCATTGAGCAAATACACTGTTTTATAAAAAGCCTGGACTTATTCATGACTTCAATGTTGTTTTAGTACATAAGTTGGCTTATTTCCTCTGGAGTAGAGAGCACCAGTGCACTTACATCTCCACCTGGATTAGGCAGGAGTTGCTCTGATGAAGCAGTTATGACCATGTGCAAATCAGAAAAAATTGAAGCCTTAACAGGAAAGACAGATGGTGACGGTAGGTCCTTCTACACAGAAATGGTCTGGCAGGCTTTCTGGAAGCAGTTTTCCTTCTAAATGCTTTGATTAGTCGCAGTTCTAGCAAAGGCATCAAAACCTGAATGAGTATATCCTAACTACTAACTACTGTTTGTAGGAATCTCCGTGTGGTCTCCTACTACTTTTCCAAACTCTTCACTGCATTAAATAAGGTTCTGGAAATAACTGAGAGCACTGCTTGTTGCCACATCCAAACAGATGAACAAGAATTAGAATAATATTAAAGAGAAAAGTTTGTGGTGATTAACCAGGGAAGCACTGCTGCAATTAAAATGAAGGGTCCTCCATGTGGAAAGCTATACCTGATCACATCCATCACATCAATGGCTTCGGAGCAACAAGCCATGCATCTATCAAACAGCACACTTCAATAGCAGAAAAACCACCAAACTGCGTGGCACTGGAATTTAGGAACGATGCAGAACTTGAGCCTTCAGAGGCAAGTACTGAGTTAATCTTTCTCTTCACAAAAAATAATTGCCCAATAAACATGAGTGTGGGGGAGTCATGGTGACGATTCTATGTCACCTCCTTTGCATATAAATAGGAATGGATTAGGGGAAAACGGTACTGCAAGGGTTATTTGCACCACTAAAATCTAGGTCATATCAAGAAATTCGAAGAAAAACTTCAGAGTTTACCGATACATTTTTAGCAAGTACCACATTTCCAAGTACACAGGAGTTGATAATATAAGAAATACCAGTATTTCGTTTACCCTGGCCTTTTCTCACTTTAAAATTAGTGCTATGGTAAACTTCTGGGTAAGGGTTATACAGTGTGAAACAAACCTGTAGGAAGGGCTTTGGTCTAGTCCAAACTCATCTGCCTGTTTCCACGGCTAATGCAGCACCATGCTCACTGTCACCTTCAGTTATTTTACTGTCCATAAGAAGCTGACTGGCATATGTTGGTCTTGATGTTCAACCCAAACTACTGACTTCAAACAAAAGACCATGATGAAAGATAGTTCATCAGCAACCATTGGGCAACATCAGCTATAATTACTTCAGGAGGAGGAGCTGGTATTAAACCCATGGTACATTCTTGGTGTTGGTCTTTATTTTAGTGGCTCTTATAGTCTGTTATTTTTTCCTCCCTCTAATGGCCAAGAGGGAGAGGAGATCCTGCCCTGGCAACGGGAACTTGCTCCAGCAGACTCTTTGGTAACTGGCCCATTCCCATTGTTGATTCAGACTGTCTCGTGTTGGGAGCAAACCCACATTCATATACTTTTTCCTTTTTTTTTTCTGTAAGAACTTAAACTACTTTTCATTGAATGTGTCTCCAGCCCATAATGGTCACAAAGGCCATCTGTGCTCCCAGGCATTTGTCTTACAAGCAAAGGACAGCGTGTGCTTACTGGAGCCTCCTCTATTGCCCACCTTTCAGTTTCATGAGTGTCATCAATATCTGGGGCAAACCCAACAAAAATAAAAAACAAAATAGCCTCCCCTACCACTAAGGCAGAATTTTCTCTTGGGTCATATTTTACACACATTGCACAAGCACATTTGATAAGGCAATATGAAAGACAAGCGTGTCATTGCTCTTCTCCATCACTAGATTATGGCCTTTAGTCAAGTCAAGAAAGTATGAGCCCTTGTTCCTGCTCCTGAACAGGATGCTGACAAGAGATGGGTACTTCTGGGCATTTGGCTGTCAAAGACAACATTTACATCGCCTATACATTAGTTATTGATACTGCCAATGTCATTTGGTATCATTTTTTTAAGTCAGGCACAGAAATGCCAAAACAAGTTATAATCTTCCTTTGTGGCAGATCTCAAAAGAGATACGAAGAGATGTCACCAAAGAACAGATATTATTCTCAGGGCTATATTATTATCAGTTGCATGTAG
Source organism: Psittacus erithacus (assembly GCA_009867235.2). NCBI lineage: Eukaryota > Metazoa > Chordata > Aves > Psittaciformes > Psittacidae > Psittacus > Psittacus erithacus. The sequence goes on from WYDI02018341.1 coordinate 2,893, forward strand.
ACTATATGCACTATATTTGAAATAGATACAACTAATGTATCTTGCATAGAAGAAACATTACTTGTATTGTTGCTAAGTTTTAAAGCACTTTATACTGCAGAGTGACAAATACCAGCATACACTAATAAAGCCACCTCCTAAAGAAGGCTTAAAAAAAACCCTGTCCCATATAAAACCATTTATAATACTAATCTTATTGAGGTCAGCAGGAAAATGCCCACTGATTTCAAAGTGAGAAGCTAAGCTCTTTCTTACTAGTACAATATTAACTAAGATTAATAAAACTGAGTGAATTGTAACAAGGCATTTATGTATTTGGGGGGAATTTTTCCCATTCAGCAAGTCTCAGAGCACAGCTGGGCCAACAGCGTTCTCAATTATCTTTTTTTATGTGAGCTGCTTTGTTTCACAATCTATCTCACACATCAGCGAAATTCTGCAAGTGTACAGATGGCACATACCAGAGACCAAAAGCAAACTTGAGGAAATGTGTTTAGGTATTTTCAAATAAATCATGGGAGCATTTCTATTTGGCTTGTATTTTTGAAAGAAAAAAAAACCAAAAAAACCCTTAAGTTTTTTAAAATGTATTTTTCAGCCAAATTGCAAACAGGAAAAATACTCAGATGACAAAGCAGAAATAGAATAAAGTGCTACAATCCACAGGCAGTAGTCCAACACACTGAATGCTAATTTATACTATTTCTTTTTACATTTATAATGAGGCTAATGAGGTTCAAATAAAATTATCTCATCTTGTTTGGGACTGTTAGGAGAAAATGCAGATTCACATAAGTAGAATTTCAACTATACATTTACAGGTGACAGTAGATGGTAAAATTGACAGCTGCTTTCATGAAATACTAAACAAATTAAAAATGCTTTGTGCTACCACATTATTCTCTAATTATTAATCCCTGTTGGCAATGATAGATCAAATTAAAAGGCAGAAGCTCAGGCCTTGACCTTTGTTGCCAGCATGGGTTTATTTTAGCTCTCTTGCTGGCTCTGTTTTGACCTGCTTGCAGGAGCCATCTCTGTCGAGCTCCAGGGCATGCAGCACATATGCTCAGTTTCATGTGATACAAACACAACTTAGTGGGTTTCAACTTGGTAGGATCTTCTGCTTAAAGGAAGGCTGGCATAAGCTGCAAGTGCCTTGTAACTCCAGCCCTCTTCCAGTTAGCAGGACAGAAATAACCTATCAATTTCCAGAACTGCAGCTGTTTTTACAGAGCAAAGATCAGGAGCCATGATGAGTGATAAAACATTAAACCAGATGGGTCTTGTTTTGCTTAAGCTGTATTACTGCATGTGATATTGTACTGCAGAAAAATTATTTAGTGATGCTAACATCGCAAAATGCCGCAGGTAGCCAGGGAGCTGGTCAAACGTCTATGTAACAAAGAAAACACAGTATTTGGGAGATTTTAGATTAAAAAAAAAAAGAAAAAAGAATAGACAATCTGCAAATTGTTAACTATGTCAGTGTCATTAGTTACTAACTCCCAGAAGGAAAAATAAGCATGCACAGGTTATGCCATTTACCACACATCAACTCCCTAGGATGTCAGCAGGGTTTGGAACCCACACGAACATGGACTGGGCCAGGACTAGCCATGATGGCTAGCTCCACTATATGCATTCATATCCAGCATCTGCACTGAACTGACTTTATCTCTGTCCATGGAAAGTGCAATTCTGGCATCTCGTGGGGTTTTTTGTGAGACAGTAAGGAAATAATCATTCCAAGCTTTTCACTCAGGACATTTAATAGCGAAGAGCAGGTTAAAATCCTTCAGACTGGAGGGACAGCAGGTGAAAACATTGTGTACGAGAGAGTATTAGAACTTCCCAAACAGTCATGCTTCATTGCTCCAAAATCCATCATCTGCTGGGAAGAGGACAGGGGGAATCCTCCCCTTATGGAGTTGGGATCCCCAAAACCACCCACCAGGCAGACTTACATCTGGTAGTAGGCTTAGGGACTGAGAGAGTTTGGGACCTACAGGATAAGGCAGCAGCTACATCGTGGTTACAAAGACATGACAGCACCTAATATGTGAGCTCGGCGGTCAAAGAATGATTCTGTCACCCCTCTACTAAAAGAGCAACCAGGGACCTCTCACGCAGTGAATTAATCAAGAACCAGAAGGCTGGAAAAATGAATCTATCATTTTGTGACTTGCAGCATATTAGGAGCTGAAAGCAATTGGAGTTCCTGCTTGTCTTCTGCCACAGCCAAGTATAAATTGATTAGAGTTGGATGATGTGTGGTCTGGGGAAAAGCAATGTCTCACACAAGAGGGCAGGTGGTAGGGAGCACATGGCTCAAATGCTGAACAAATGGCATGAAACAGGCCCTCCCTAAACTTCATCAAATGGATTGTCAACAGAGCATTAAATCAGAGATACCCAGCCCCTCACCACCACCCCAGCACAAATATTTCCTTGGAAACCCAGCTAAAAACCCAAACACATTCAGACTTACAGCTAAAAAAAGCAGAAGGAAAAGGAAACATCTGAAGTTGCCTGGAAATTTGTGAAATGTGATTTAAACAACCCCAAGCTGACAGTTTTCTCAGCTTTTTATGACAAAGCTTTGCTTTGCATCCAGTCACAAAGGCAAAAGTATGGAATCTACATGTCAGACCCCAGCGAGTTAAACACAAAAAAACCCAACAGTTGGCAAAGTCCACAGGTTGTGACCCCAAATACCAGCAACCAGGAAACACTAGACAATACACTAACACAGAGGAAGAAAGAGCAAGAAATTGCCAATATATACATATAAGAATGCATATTTCTGGTTTAGGTTAATGTTTCTCAAATCACTGCAGCAAACTGCTGCATGCAGTCATGTTTGTGATGTTTTGCTAGCAACTGATTTTGTAACAGCAAAAGTAGAAGCATGTGATAATTGTTTGAAGCCCTCTGAAGCTGGCACCTCAAACTAAAGGGTAGTATTAACTGCTTTGTGTGTCCATTCTGCTGGTTCCTTATTCCCCAACTACTTTTTTTTGTTCCTATCTAGCTCAGCTGTGGCATCAGTGTTTCAGAAATCTTTTAGAAAGCACAACTCTTGCTGTTTTCCACCCAAAGACACAGCAAAGCCTCCTGAAAGTGATCTGAATAAGGGAAAGTATGCCTAGATCTGCCCCAAGGCTGCTGCTAGCACCAGGAAAAAGAGCTGTAAGTCAGTGAGAGTGGGGTGGTCGGGAGACACTGGCAGCTGGAAGGAGCCCGAGAAAAGGAAGTGGGATAGACAGAAAAAGAAACACTCACTGGCTGGAAAGAGCTTGGGAAGGCAGGGTGGAGGAGGAGCACCCAGGTGCCAAAACATGCAATTGTAACCCCATGTATGAAAAATTACTTTTTTAGCAAGAACACAGGATGAATATACAGATGTTTACATGTCCACAAATACACTGAATTCCAAATAAACTATTTCTAAGATTTTTTTAACTTCAAATTTCAGCAAATGATCATCCTTTATTCAAAGACCAAAACACAAAATTATCTTCTGAAGATTAAAAACCAGGAATCACACATACCTTTCTCAGCCAGAAGTGCATTATCTTCTTCTCAAGGTAACTCTCTTCGTTAATTGATTAGTCTACTCTTTTCATTAATTGTGTCCCAATGAAGAAATCAAACAAATGTAGCAGACAGAAAAGAACAGATTACTTGGTTTAAGGAAGGTGGGTACTAGAGCAGGTGATTTTATTTCATCACCTTGGCCTAAGTGCCCAGACTCCCTCCAGCGACAAGAGCAAAATCAAACTGTACCAACAGCTCTTCACAGAGCTTCCTATTTCCTTTTAAATGCCTGTGAGGGTAAGAAGGAGCAAGGACCGGACCAGAGTGAGGGAGGCAGGACAGGACCCATCTGCTTCCTAATTTGCAGAGAAGCTAGCCAGAGCTTTTCTGCTCATTATAATCTTCATGGTAGTTTATTTTTCCCCGTGAGGACTATTTTATCATATCCCTTTCACCTAGTTCATCATGTCACTGGTCAATTTGCACCCAGAGGGTGCTAAGGGGAAAAAACAAACAAACAAACAAACAAACAAAAAAATCAACAATCAAAACCCCTCAACCCCAAAATTGTTTTGGCCTCAAAGTTATCACACAAGGGAAATTTAAAGCCCCATTCTGCACTGTGAGATTCAGATGCTCAAAGCATTCCTAATGAGCATGGCTGTACTAAGCTTAGCCTCCGAAGCCCTCTTCTAATCTCTGGTGGCTTCAGATGCCCAGGTAACCAACAAGCATCTTCTCAGGGGCTCAGCACAAACTACAGGTGCTGTAACTCCTCTAGCACACACTCAGAGCCCACAGTCATGCAGACATTTAGTGCTGGTGGTTCCCCTTCAGAGAATTCAATACTTAGGCAGAGCATTTGCTAAGGTCAGCTACTAAGTCTAACTTGACTTTCAAACCATTCGAACCCCCATCTCTGCCTCACCCAAGGGTGACTTAACCCCCCAGAACAGACAGCCACTGGACATCTCTATAGTGGAAAAAAACTTAATCGAGTGTGATCTGTAGCTCCTGAAATTTCAAAAGTCCCAGATTCTTCAGTCCTTTAAGGTTTTGGATGACAAATGTTTGGTGCAAAACATCTAAAGTTCTGACCCCTGATGATTTAAACCCTAGTTGAAAGTGGTGGATACATATTTGGAGCCAAATTGAAAGTCACTGCCATTGTCTCAAGTCAGTCAATTGGCGCCTCAGTTTTCTTGAGGAAGTTATACCATTCCCAGCCTGCGTGTTCTGAAATCTGAACCAAATGATGGAAGCTGCACAAGAAATACAGGGACACAGGAAAATAAAAATAACAAAATAAAAAAAAAATCACAAAGGCTGGGTTTTTTTCTTAGAAATGTATTTTGTAAGAAAACATTAATGTTAAAAAGAAATGTTTATTATACAGTATAAAATAATTGCTTGAATTCAACTCAGTTCCTCACAGCAACAAAATAAAAGAGCCTGAGGGTTTGTATGAAGCCTCAATTCCTACAGATTTGAGTCTTTTGCCTTCTCTGATTCCTACGACATTAAAGAGCGTGTTATCCTCACACCATTCTTATAGCACACAAACGCTCCTAAAACCTCTCCCATTCCTTTCCCATTAAGTTAATGTTCCCTACCCAGATGTGCTCTAAACATCACCTGTAGTATCTGCAGCCCTCTCCTGTGTCCCCCACACCCACCCTCAGATTCCATCCACCTACTTCTTTTGGCCAAGCAACTATGCAAGCAACACCACACATTGCAGCTAGTTAGAAGTCTCCCTCTATTAATTGGTTGGCTAATACGAACAGTGGCCAGCCACTGACAAATACTGTGTAACGGCTGAGTTGTTCTCAGCTGTCTCTTCTCATAAAACCTGTAAGAATTCCTCTTCACACCGCTGTTCACCTGCCAAACCTGGCAAAGGCGTGCAGAATTTTAAAAGCTAGAAGGGGAGACAAGGACAGGCAAAGCAATGACATAAGGTTCACTTTTTCAGGAAACTAAGCTAAAAATGTCATTACGCAATTGCAGAATTTACTTGTAGGAAAATATGCCTGTTCAGTAACTATAAATACCCCTAATGCATTTATATGGCTTAATGTGTATTAATTTCTTATTATTTTTCGGAGGCAATGCCAGCTTTGTTATGTCAATTACCCTCCAGGTTTGAAAGGCACCCAGTGACCAGCATTCTGGTGTAATTACTCATGACATTGGTGTGATTCTCCCCCTCCCAGTAATACTGGCAAGTTTAACAAAAATCTATTAAGTTAAAAAGAACAAAGGTATATATTACATTTGCTAATTGCAAACAACCTCTTTTAGCTGCAATTTTTCCCATTGGGATTAAAAAGTGCACCAGTTCAACATGTCTGTACATTAATAACAGTTTAAAACATTAAATATACAAACAGCAAGAGATTTTAAATATTTTGTATCAAATACTATAGGACAATATAATTTACATTTTTTTTTTTACACAAAACATTACACCTGAAATATAACTTTAGATATTACAGAATATAAAAATACATACTTTTCGTTTAAAAAATGTCTTTGCAGGTTCTGGCACAATGTAATACTTTAAAGGCACGCTGTATTATGGCAATCTATATTTGCAATTAACTGTGCATCAATAATAAAAATTACCTGTAATTAACCTTTTAGACTTAAGCTGAACTGTTTAGGTGTTCTGTAACTCATTTCTGCCATAGCCTGAGCTCTCCAACCCTAATCCAGCAAAGCAAGAACAGGCTTAACTAAGCATGTGAAAAGCCACATCAAATGCAATGGGATTAGTCACACTTTCATAACCTTTGCAGTTCTGGGGTCAGAACGCTCACTCCAATGCAATTTGGGAGCTAAGTTCTGTCCTCTCCTATGTTTGCGCCAAAATCAATAAGAGTAGCACAGGCTAAAGAGTTAGGGCAGAACTTAGAAGCAGAAGTTCAATAGTAATTGCTCTGATTTCAACTACACAAATGCAAAAGTCATAATGGCTCTACTGAAGCCAGCGGAGACATAAGTAAAACTGCTGTAAGACCAAATCAGGAGAATTACGTGATTTTGTCCTTCTATGCACTTGTGGGACTCCTGCTGGAGTCAGCACAGGGCAAAATGTGTCTTTAGAGATACATGGCTTATAGAGATGCAATTGGGCTGCAAAAGATTTTCAGTTCTGTCTTCAAGTTGTTTCTGGATGACTAAAAACTCAATTTTCAGCACATTGAAAAAAGATTTAGTCTAAATCCCTAACTTTAAATGCCCCAAAATAAGTTGCTTCTTGTGATGAATCCAGTAGCAATGGATTTGATACCTGGATACTTATCATTTCACCAGATTTTAATTTAAAAAACCCTCCTATATTTACAGAATAAAAATGAAATTCTGAATTCCCTGACCAATATTTGGTGCTTCCTCCCTTCATTAAAACATCAGAGCGCCTTATTTTAAGGTTTGTCTTCGTCATATATACCATCAGCTGGAGACCTCTTTTAGTCAGGTTTCCTGAAGTTTCATGGTGTCTAAAACAAATGTTGGCATAAAGGTAGTAAAAGCCATCTTGATTTACAGTCAGCTTTCCATCTTTGAATGTCATATTTGATAAGTTTGCCTGGCCTTTGTCATGATGCCAGGATGTGAGGTTCACTTTGCGAGTTCCTAAAGAGGGGAGGAAAAAAAAGTTATTTATAAACATTTAACAAACCCAACATTTCAGAAAGCACTCTCTGGGGTTTTAGAATCAATAGCAACTACAGTTACATAGGCTAAGGTTAATATGAGATAATTCATAAATTTCATTTTTTCATCATGTACTGCAATATTTGGTTTGCTATTTACAACTGTCTGTCTTCCCACCAGAACACTTGCTGGACCATCATACAAAGCACTTGTTCGGCCAATAGTTTGATGATGCTAAGCAATCATGCAACAAGCTCTGTACAGGAATTGCATTCCACCTAAAGCTTTATTCAAGTAATAAATACCTGAGAGGAATCTGAAAAGAAAAATTACTCATGCTAAAACAGCAAATCTTCTTATTAGTCTTTAACCTGTTAAGTGTTTGCAAGGAGTAACTAAATAAAATCTGAAACCAAGTTGAACTGATAATTATTTTCATAAACTTATGAAACCTTCCTATATGCTATGTTCTTGTGACTGTAGTGGTACAAAGGTAAACGTAGTTTCATTTGAGAGCACCAAAAACAATGGGGAAAGAAATCAACACAATTGTGCATCTTTAGTATTACACAATAAGTTACCTAGACTTCAGATAACACTTCAAGAATTTATGACATAACAAGCCTTTTTATGCAAAGCCAATATTTAGATTTAACCTAGTGCTTGCATATGTCAGAAAAAGGCTCCACAATTAGCATAATCCTAATTCTTTGATAATTGTACAAATACAGTAGTAGTTGGTCAACTATAGCTATTCAGATTCCTTGCCTAATATGTAGTAGAAAGTCTTAGAAAAAGAGCTTTAGGAAGACACATGACTGGATGCATTGCATTTTTTTCCTTTTCTTATTTTTATTTGTTCTGAAGTATCTTAAGTTTCAAACTATAAACAATGAGCTGATATTCCATGCTTGGAAGACAACAGTCCTATTCAAGTTGACTTAAGATGAAGATCCACAGATTAGGAAAGAAAATGATGATAATGTTCTTTGTCTCACCATAGAACATCAGGCATGTGGGAATCAAAATACATGTGTAAGTGTCACCAAATCCAACTGCCAAAAAAGGCAGATTAATAGAATTGACATGCAAACAAGCATTATTGAATTCTTTCTAATAGGTACACTTAAGCCTTTTTAGCTCTGCTGCATGATGGTAGCCTGGTAAACAGGAAGCTGTTCCTTATCTGTTAAGGTGACTGAATGCTTTGTGAAGAGAGCAAAAAGGAGCTGAAAGACAAAGAGATGTTTTGATTAGTTTGTAAGCTTATCACTGTATCTGAAAGCTAATTTCACACACAGGGATACAAATGTCTACCAGAACTCTGGCCTAAAACGCAACTCCTGGATACTGCCACCAAATAATCACGTTTGTATCATCATTTGGAGATTTCAAGCTGGTCAAGTCTCAGATGTCATTTCAATGAGATCCTGTGCAGTCCTGGTGTCCTCAACATAAAAAGGACATGGAAGTGTTGGAACAAGTCCAGAGGAGGGCCACAAGGATGACCAGGGGGCTGGAGCACCTCCTGTATGAAGATAGGCTGAGAAAGTTGGGGCTGTTCAGCCTGGAGAAGCTGTGTGGTGACCTCACAGAAGCCTTCCAATACTTGAGGGGGTACTGGAGAAGGACTCTTCATTAGGGACTGTAGTGGTAGGACAAGGGGTAACAGGTTAAAAATTAAACAGGGGAAGTTTTGATTGGATATAAGGAAGAAGTTCTTTACTGTGAGGGTGGTGAGGCACTGGAATGGGTTGCCCAAGGATGTTGTTAATGCTCCATCCCTGGCAGCGTTAAAGGCCAGGTTGGAGAGAGCCTTGGGTGGCATGGTTTACTGTGAGGCGTCCCTGCCCATGGCAAGGGGGGTTGGAACTAGATGATCTCAAGGTCCTTTCCAACCCTAACTATTCTATGATTCTACTATTGAGGCTGTGCTAAAAAATGGTCTGGCAGCAAGTCAGATAGGCATTGGAAGACAGCATCTGAAACTACCTCCCAAACCTGGTCACATTTGGCACTTCAGATTGGTTTTGGTGGCACACTTATCCAGTAGCCTGCAACACCAGCCCAGATAGCATAACTACTACAGCACATGCCTTATGCAAAAGTTTATCACAGTATTTTCTGTTGAGAAGCATGCTCCGCAGCTCAGATCCCACAGTCCCTTCCACCTCCCCAGCAGAATAAGCAACAGTGGGAGAAGATCCAGGCAAGGCCCAAGGGCAAGCTCATGCAGAGGAAAACACCACTGCCCTGAGAAAGCCAAGCAGGTCCTGATCCTTCCTGATATGCACAAGCCACTGACACTACTATTTGTTTGGTGTAATACACTGGGCATAACACAACAGATGAGAGTTGGCCAATCTGTCCTCCTAAACAATACCAATTTTTAGTACCAAAGACTAACTCCATTTGCTCCTTCCCACAAAAATTTGCACACACAGGCACAGGAGGACGTTACACCTTTGACTCTCAGTGATCAAAATGCCTGCTTGGAGTATTCAATACTTTATTCTCCCAACATTAAATCAAAACTATTTATTCCCTCCAAACTTTCCATGGCATATGTCAGGGAGCAGCGCTCTCTCCTCCAGGTATGTATCAAGACATACCCCAGAACCACCAGTGCTCACAAGCATGCTGGGGAAATGCCCTAGATATGTTTGATTAGTTAAAAAGATGCCTCTTGGATTTATTTGTGCAGAAATGAGTGAGGGGAATTGGAGACAGGGGAATATCAGAGGTATGAGTCTTCCCTAACCACCAAGGGGAACTAAGTTTTGCATGTGAGAGGAATACTTCAATAGTCCAGAACAAAAAGCTGCTGGAGTTCTTACACAAAGACTTGAGCAAAGCACAGGCTGTCAAAGGCAAATGATAAATAGTTACTCTCCCATGGCTCCGGTGCAGCCAGGTAGAAATAATACAAGCCTTCTTTCATGCAGTGCCTCAAAAAAGCGCCTGGAAACCATCAATTAATTGGAAGCGACACTGAGATCTTAAAACTCTTAGCCCAGAATTATTCACTTGCAAGAGATGCTGAGCTAGGGCTGCCAGAGTACACCTCTGAAGCACTGGGGACAGCTGAGGAAGTTATAGAATTTTTTGTGCAGTGTTAAGTCTGCCAGAAATACTGCCCCAAGGAGGCTGGGCTACCTTCAAGGCGATGAGACTAGGCAAGAAACCACTGCCTGGATGAGAGGAAGTGCACATCACAGAAATGGGACAGGGATGTATATATACATATGATGGAACAGAAACGAATGCTGATATGTTATGACTGACTGGTGGAACAACTAGTAGTTGCTAGGCAGATTTTATTTAAACTTTTAAGTTGCCGGTATTAATCAAGTAGCAATTTTGAAGAAATCCTTAGTGGGAATGCATGATTTTCTGCTGAAGAAGAGGGAAGAGAGAAAACAGGTACCACAGTCGCTCCTAATTGAGATCCTGAGAGGGACTCTGGGGGAAGTTTGTTCACACTTCTTTGATGTTAAGGGGAATATGCATCATTCAGCCATGGTTAGGTGCTAGGGACAGGCCAAGAGATGATGGAATATTATGCTCAGTGTTCTGACCCTATTTGGTTTCAGCCTAGGTAACTTCTGGAAGTCCCAACATAAATTACAGTGCTATGTTTGTATTAACTGAGGCAGATGGGCATTTTGCCACTATTCAGAACCTCAGAAGAGGCATGCCACAGCCAGCAGCACAGCACAAAGATGCACTGGTGGGAGTTATGCCATGCAACCTCCAATGGAAGGAGCAAGCAGACTTTCAGCAGTTCTGGTGGCAATACACCTAAATTTAGAGGCACCAAAACAATTAGTACCCCAGAACACAGGCAGGGGAGAAAACCAGAGCATACAAATGCCAAGTCAGTTGTCCATGTATCAGAAACTGAAGCACAACCCAAGCCATGGAACAGTCAGAAATGCTGCAATACAGTGTCTTCTGTGATAAAATTTACCATGGAGCCATGAAAAAAAAGCATAAGGTAAGTCACATTGACAGAGAAGGAAGAGGTCAGACAGATAATGAGTAAAATAACCTTCCAAGTATGGTAAAAAGCATTATAAAAAAAGACAAGATAATACACAGCCTTCCTGTAACTGAAGACAAATCAAAACAATGTCTTGTATATTTGTGAGCATGAACTAAGAGTAATACAAATGAGCATCTATAAAATTCATTAGTAAGAAGGAAAATGATGGGAAGGTAAGAGGAGAAAGTAGCCCTGTATTGACAATTTGTTTGCATCTCAGTAGCTTTCAGGTATAAATAAAACCTGAGGGAAGGACCAAAGCACTATTTGCTCTGAAAAACTGTTTTGGAGGGAAAGGGCAGTTAAGCTGAACCTGCCGCTGTAAATAGCTCAGAATACTACAGTGTTTCTTTAGACAGCTAAAGGTATCAATTCACATCCCAAAGATATATTTAACATTTACTTCTGTTTGTGATTTTCTCTTTAAACTGTGACTAATTTCTGTAATCAATTTATAAACCAAAATTCACTGTTCTCATTTAAAACCTAGGTAGCATTTATAGTGAGCTCTGGTAAAATCTAACCAGCAAGCATACAGCTTTAACCTAAGACAGCAAACCTAAAAAATACACAAAGCAAGCCAAACCACTATGGCTTTTGCAGCCATATGATGGGTGGGGACATCAAGATCTGGAAAGGGTTATTTTCCCCCCCTCCCCTGCACTCCACCCCAGCTGCAATAGTCTATTTGGGGCTTGACGTTATTGTGAACCAGGTAAAAGGAACATGCTCTGTCACAGACACTGCTCAGTGCTCCCCTCAAGAAGGGCATTCAGTGGCAAAGTCTTAAAATAAAAACCTGTTTGGCAGTGATGAAGACTGACTATTTTTTTGTCCTGACATTGCTTAGTAGAGAACCTTAAAATACTAAGAACAGATCTGTCCAGACTCACGGATGGCCTAAAATAATTTAGAAATATTTCAGACATGTAGGTTAAGGAATCAGGGGAAGAGCATAGAAACTCCAGTCAGAGGAAACAGGATGAAAGAGAAAAATTCCCAGTGACCCTCAGGCAAATTCTTTATCCTTTATGCCTGTCATTAACCCCTGTGCCACACACCCTAGTGGGTACTGCCTCATACTAGTGAGCATGACACTAATGTGCCGCATGACCAGTAGGTTCAGGGGTCCAGCTATCCATAAGAATCCAGCCCCTAACTGCTGCAATGCCCACAAGGACCTCAAAAGCTGTGCTCGTGTAACATCCTGGCTCTTCCAAAAGAAGCAGAAGCCGTATGTGCCAGATCAGTGGGAAGTATGTCCAACTCATCACATTGGTAAGGGGTTGGTCTGCTCCAAGGAGAAACAAAGCAGCTTGTAGTCACAGGCAGTGTATTTCTGTGCTGTCAAAAAACAGTAAGTGAAGAAAGAAAAAGCAATGCCTCTCTTGTGATTACCCCCAGATGTGCTACATCACTTCCTTGAAGGTTAATGCAATGATGCACAACAGTAAAAACTTTCAGCTGCTCTCCTTGATGAAAATACAATTTACAGCAATATCCAGGTAGACAGCAAATAAATTCCCCACAGGAACAGGTGAATTTCATGAAGTGTGACACTGACACACTCCACTTCTGTAAATGCAAGTGATCTGTCTCTGCGATTAGCAAATTAATTGAATCCTTCCAGAGACAAAATGCTAACGTAAGTTCACTGATACTGCATCTTCTACTATTGACCTATGCCAGAAACCAAAATCTGATTGAAAGAGAAGCTGGTCAGAAGGCATTTAGGCTGATAAGAAAGCTTGTAGAAGTTCCGACCACCATCTTACAAGCTGCTCAAGCTCTCTGCTTATAAACCTGTGGGTCTTGGCAATGGCAATACACTCAAAGGGAGAAAGGATTCTACCCCTTCAGGCAAGAAACTGGGAATAAGTGGTTTGTCACATAAAACAGAAAAGCAAAGCACAGAGCTTAATTAGCAAGGAGTTCTGCAGAATGTATACAGCTTCAGAGGACAGTGGTGATCAATGTCCCCTCCTATCTTGAGACCCTCTGTCTGACAGCTTCAGAAAAATATCCTGGCTTACTTCTACCACACAAATGATGATTGCTGTGTTGAGATATAGAGAGAAAAATCTCTGCTGACAGTGCCTCGGGGCAAAAGAGGAAACCGTACTAAAATATCTTAAAATTGTAGGAACGAATCTTTTCCCCTGGAGAGTGTTCCAAGGCAAACTTATGTCCCGTTCCCTCATATTGTACTAGCAAAGATATTCCCAAAGCCATCCAAAGACACCTATGGGTAGAGAATACAAGCTCTGGCAAGACAAAAGAATGTCATTCTCTAACCATAGGGGCAGATAAAAGCCACAGGAACATATTTCCACCTACTTAATAGCTCAGAAACATACTACATCCAAGTCAACTAACTGACAAGAAACCCTGTTGTTCAGAGTACAATGTTAGGACCTTTGATCTTCCTGCTACTAAACTAGATGGATGCAGACAGACGCTTGTGAAGCTTTGGCATGTCTGAACATCATGAAAGCACTTGGAGTATTTATGGGAAAAAGTCTATACCAGCCCTGTGACAATCCTTTTCAAGATGCCATTAACAGAAGGAAACACTTGCTGTAAATTCAGCCATATGCTGAGAGTGCAATGTATCCACAGAGGGCAGGGAACTTGCAGGTAAGTTACTATAATGACATTGGGAATGCAGTTCTAGGTTTTCAACATCTCAAAATAAAAGATGTGCTTCCTAATGGCAAGTTTTTCCATTGATGGGCACCTGACATGCCAATGTGTTGTACATTCAGACAAGATTCTGAACTTCCAGATCTGCCCTGAAGACAAATGCTGCATCACTCAGTACAGACCTGATTACACTTCAGCACACAAAAGGAGGGTTGCTATGAAGGACCGAATACGTGGACATAAGACATTCTTGAATTTTACAACAGAAAGCAACACTTCCCTTTATCTGACAACAGGACCAAAAAAAAATATCTTAGACTCAATAGAAGGGAAGCATCTTCCAGCCTGCAAGACCTGGATTCTGGTTGATCTTTGTTCTGTATATGCATGCATACATATAGATATGCGTATGTATAACTATAGCTGATGTCCAGTGTGAGTGAAGAACTCCAGATCGCCCCTACTAACCAAAGAAAATAAGAAATTTCAGAGAAAAACTTTCAGTGCATATTTTTGTTCCTCACCTGAAGACAGCACAAAGAGGCAGGCCAAGCCCTCAGAGCTTGATCATGAAAACTGGTCATTTGAAACAGAGGCCATTCAGCACATAAGAGACTGATATAAGAGACTCTAGGCAAATGGGAGCTATCCTACTGTTAGCAGTATGCCTCCTACCTCTGAAACTCTAACATTCAGTTTATTCTCATTATGATAAACAATTTCTGAAATTCCAGTTTGTTGCAAGTATTGCTGAATTATTTTCATATTACTTCACTGTTCAATACATTTATGGTAGCATTGGAAGTATTCACTTAAAACTGAACTTACCAGATGGAATATTCTTATCATCAATAATGAGATGGGCAAATGGCTGCTTCTCAGGTTTGTTTCTCTTGTACAGATCCATTCCTAATGCCTCCATTGCAGCTAGAGATAAAAGAATTTCATTACTTCAGAAAGACAAGTTAAGTAGAAGTAAAATATTTCTTATCATAAACCAGCACATACCTTTTTCTGGTCTTAGTGGTGCTCTCCCCCTGACACGCAGGACTTCCTAAAATGAGAAAGAACCATTGCTTTGATATTGTCTTGGTTTTGTAACACTGCATATTGCAGATAGCTTGCACAGCTGCAACACTCTGTGTATGTTCTACCAACAGTATATTCAGATGCTGGGGATACACATTCTCATATTTACATTATGTATAGTATCAGCACACAGATTAGCAGCCACAATCAAATTACTTGCTCTGTCCAATACTTCTGATAAAGCTGGATAGGAATGATGGTGTGTATAATCACTGCAGTATTTACTGAAGTAGAGCTGACATGACATTGACAACCTTTCTTAATTATTGCACTTAAGATGTTTCTCTGCTGGAACAATGACTGGTAAGAATGCATCACATAAAACAATGGACTTTACGAACTGATTTAAATGATGGGGATCAAAAGGCAATGGAACTGGTGTGTAATCACACTAACAACTAAGGAAAGCTAAGCTCTGAATTTCATTTGTGATGAGATAAATGAAAACCTCCAACCCTCACACTTGACCACTAGCAAGGAAGGTTCAAAGGCTGCACAGCTTTATAATCATGGCTCACTTCTAAAAAGGTATGCAGGAACTGAAGGATTAAGCATCTAAAACTGAAGGATTAAGCATCTTCTGTATCTGTTAATGGGACAAATAGACAGGGTGCCAGAGTGCATTCTTCAAAACTGCAGATGAATTTTAACATGAATGAAACCCGTGCTACCCAAAACCAAGAACAGCACAAGTAACAGACATCAGGCACCACAAAAAGCCTTGCTTTTAGTAGCCCACAACTGTTTCCTCTTCAGAAAACAAACAGCACTTCCCAAAAATCTAAGCATGCTGTTGTTACAAGCCCAGACTGAGTCTTGGCAATATTAAGTTCAATCCTCAGTTGTCCTGTTTCTCCATGATTCTCTTCATCTGTGTTTTCTAAATAACAGGGCTAATACTCTACTTACTATTCAGAATACCTCATACCATGGAGCCATCAAGAAGATGTCTGGTAAAAGGAACATTTTGCTGAAGATAGCAAATCATATTATTGAAACCCAAAAATGGTCCTTTGATTTTGTCTTTATGTCAAATATATTGCTGTTTGTCTGATTCAATACCATATATATGAAATATGCCTCGGATTTGGACAGATCAGCAGTGTTCCAGTGTGTTCTCAATCACTGCAATGTTTTAGAGTTTGAAATCCTGCTCTGAAAACACCTAAAGTCTTGCTTTTATGTAATTTTGCAGCCACAGTGAAACCTGTAACGCCTCCACCGGCTCATTTATTACTCTCACTTTCCCCTTTCAGTAGGTGTTTAAATGTTAAACTGAAATGAAAAGCCACAGCAGTATGGAAGTTGTACTATGACTATCAAAGCATAATATTTCAGCAGAGAGATGCTGATTTTGTAGATAAGAATCATTAATGTGCTTTCTGTTGTAGAGATGAGAAGAAAAGCAGAAGAATCTCAACTTCAAAAGAAGCAAAACTCACATCTACCTCCCCCATTTACATTCACTTTCCCTCTCTGATCTTCCTACTGCAATGTCAGTTCTAGGAACATGAAAATGCAGCTCAGTTCTCGAAGCAGCACACCAGCATCAGCCTCTAGCCACACTAGAGCTCTTTAACTCCATCAGATGTAGGAAGACAACAAAAATTGCAAATGTAGGCACTGCAAAAAGTGGCAAAAGCCTCTGAAGAGAACAGGAAAAAGTAAGAGAGATGAAGAGATGAACCACACTCTCAGAGATTACTGCACCACACCTACTCCCAATCCTTTCCCCAGAAAGGAAAGACCCCTTTGTTTTCTTACTTAATGGAAACATCTCAAGATGTGGAGTCTGCTTTTGTATCCTTTATTTCTGGGGGATGTGATAATGTCCTTGCCTGGAGAGCCCACGGGGCAGATGCAAAAAGAGCTATGTACATTTTAATCTCTCCTATCTAAATTGGTACTAAAAAAAAAAAAATAATAAATCTCATGGTTGGTAACTGCACAGCCCTTGAAGTCCCTGAACTGCCCAATGATTATCTTCCTCTTGACCTACATTTTTGTTAGGAGTATAGAGTTCTGCTTCTGCACATTTCCAAAAATGCTTTAAGCTTGAGCATCTGGGTAACTCACTTGAGATCTAGCAGTGTGACTCAGCTTATCTTTCACACAGAAAGGCTGTGGTCCTCGTGAAATGCAGTCTGAGCTGCTTTCTTTCTAACTGCTGGTGGTGCTGTTCATCTGCAACGCCACTTGGTAAGCAGAACAGCTACCGAGGAAAACTTGTGTCCACAGCTCTCCTCGTCCTGATGGTCTTGAGCCTACTTTCCTGTCTCCCAAGAGCATCTCCCTCTGCCAGGAACGCTCTCCTGTACTCCTATTGTAGCTATGCTACTATGCAATTAGGAATGCAAGATGCATCATTACAACACAAGACAGATTATAAGTGTAAGCCCAACACTAACAGACTGAGAAGAGCCAGAGGCTGGCTCATGTTCATAGACTCTTGTGTATGCTTGTCATTGGATTAGAAGCGGCCAGCCTGTGACCAGAAAACAGAAATCCTCCATCAGTTCTCCAAACACTGCACTACTGTGAAGTTCTTTACTTTATTCTCACCAGCCCCACAAAATTTTCATATTCATTTCTGTTCTGTTGCCCTGGCTTCCAGA
This sequence comes from Psittacus erithacus, assembly GCA_009867235.2. Taxonomy (NCBI): domain Eukaryota; kingdom Metazoa; phylum Chordata; class Aves; order Psittaciformes; family Psittacidae; genus Psittacus; species Psittacus erithacus. The sequence continues at coordinate 20,485 of WYDI02018341.1, forward strand.
AGTAAGATGAAATACATGAACTAGTCCCTAGATAACAGAAATGGAGCTGTGGGATTCCACCTTAAGAATAAGTAGTTAAGCACTTCTCTCGACACTTTACTTAATGTTTCTACAGTTCCAAATAGCTTACATACAACCTACCTTAGAAAAGCATTTCAGCGTGTACTTGCTTTTGACCCTGAAGAACACTTAATCACAACACACACTACCATTAAGACAGCAGAAACAGCTCAATAGAACCTGTCATTAAGACACTGCTATAATGGCATGAGAACTGCTGACAAAATATAGGCAGTGATTTCTCTTAAGACTGCCACCCACAGAATCATGTGCGCTACCAAGCTGTTGAGTTACTTTTAGCAAAACTGTACACAAAAAAAAAAATCACACCACTCTTAGTCTTATGATAAGCTGCACTTGCACACCTTTGCGTCGCTTGCTTACTGTCCACCAAGTCAACTCTGCTGGCCTGCTTCCCACATCACAACCTCCTTCATACAGTCACTGTTTAAAACAGCAGACAAGCAGCAAGTCACAGAAATGAAAATTCTTCAACCAAAAACTTTAAGAAGCCATGGGAAGCTGCAAAACTTTCACATTTTAAAAGCTAAAATCATACATTAAGTGCCTGGAATGTTGGGAACTGCTGTTTCTTCACCCACAGCAGGGTTCTGGTTTTAACCCTTAGCATCTCAGCATCTTCAAAAGAAAAACATCTCTTGCTCTTCAAGTTATGTCCAATGTGGAAGATGCAGAGACAAGGCTACATTTGAACATGTGACATTTGTGAATGGTTTTTCCTCTCTTTTGCTTTGACAGTATCTCAGTGTCTACTTTGAGTGGCTACAGTAGTCTTTTGAGACCAATCAGAAGAGAACCTCTCTGGAAATTCATGTACTACTTCAGCTGTGATCTCAAAGCTCCTTTATGCAGTTGTTTCTTCTACTACCTGACTGCTTCAAGTCGAGCTAATACCAGGAAGAAGCATCTGATTAACTTGCCAGAAATTCAGCAATATGAAGAACACTAATCAGGAAGGAAGTGAAATAGAAAGGACATGAACCAGTATTCATGAGAAGATAGTTTAGAGATCAGCACTACAACCTCTATTCAAATGAGTCGTCTATTTCCTGCTGAGAAAAAAAAAAAAAAAAAAAAGGCATGTAAGGCTGTAGGATGGAAACTGTGAAATTTTAACAACTTAGAGCAATCACACATGAAACTTTGACTTTGTCCATAACTACAAGCGCTTTAAATGTCTGCTAAATATATAGATCCCTTTAGAAGTGCTTCCCTGGAGGTCTAGCAAAGTACTCTGTTGCTATGTGGGAGACTAATTTACGCCTGAACTCCCCAAGCTGCTAGAAGCTGGGAGCACTGCCAAGGAAAGTTACTTATGAATTGACCCAAGATATGTTTGTAGTCCTTTCTAATTCAGGCTCATAACAGGCTTCGTAAGAACTGTGGTTAGTGCATCTGGACTGCTAAAAGGTTTTTAGGGTTACATGCAAAACAAATTAAGCAAACAGACAGACTAGGGCAGTTTATTATTTGTCTGTTTTAAAGTTTATATGCAATATTGAAAATGTGATCTCTACTGAGTCAGCTGCTCTCTAAGCAGTATTTTTATCCTGGAATATGTTAAGGAGTTCACCATTGGATGTGCACTAAAAGAAAAAAAATCTTTAATTACTATTTTTTCAGGAGACAAACATTTCTAGACAGGGCCTTGCAGCTGTACTACACTGGTTTTCATAATAGCACTTCCATTTTCAACAACAATCCCTGCTTTAGATTTAAGCACTAGGTCTACAGGTGTGCAAGGAAAAGAGATGAGAACCACTGTAGTAAGCTTAAAGCTGTAACCAGACCGTAAACCTGAGCAAAAGCAAGTTGTCTGTTTTCATTTCCTGAACAGCTTGAATTGCAAAAGACGAAATATTGAAAAATCACAAAACGTAACACATAAAATGATATATTTCAGTCACTTCACAAGCTGCCAATTCAAATAAGGATACTGGTTCTTAAAACACACACAGGTTAGATTTGCCTTCAGGAATGTGAAACACAGAAGATAGGGAACCTCTTTCAAGTCACATTAGCCACATTCCCACACATAAAGGACTACCACAACTGGAAGATTCAGCTGCTTCTCTGCCATTCATTGTAGCAGAGCTAACAGAACATTATAAAGTATAGCTTTGCATTTTGCTTTCACACCGTTTCTTTCAGTTCCTTTATGTACCAAAAAGATGCAAATGTAGCCCAGGCAAGCATCTTCCTATCTTTATTTTCTTCTGTGTCATCAATATGTGATGACAAAGCATCCAGAACTCTAATGCAACTGCTTAATACATTCTGTTGCATTCAAAGGAAATTTGGAGTCTGATTACTTTGGCAAGGGAAATTTTACTTTTCTCAAAATAATGGTCATCAGCCAAAAAAGTTATCCCTACTCACTACTTATCTTGGCCACGGACATTGCAGCACTTAACCTCCATCCAGAACAGCAGGATATGCAGCCTCAGCTAAAGCAAATGCTTTTGTTGAGTAACCAGCAGCAAATGGTCAGAATACAGGGCTTCCCATCCACTTAGTGTACTCTATCATGGGAGTCTCATGAACAAGCAGCACTCAGAGCAGAATTAGGTATACTGTGAGAGTCTCTATAAAATGCTGGAGGAAAGAACTAATCCTACAGTTAGCCCTTCCCCCCCCCCCCTTAAGTTTTTAAAGGAGGTGACTAGCAAAAGGGACAACACATGAACTCCTAGGTTTCTTTTCGTTCACAAAAAGCTTAAACCACAACAATTTGCCACCCAGGGTACTCTGTTAAAAGCAAACACTGGGTTAACACAATTAAAGCACTATATAATTAACTCACATACAATTCACTCTGCAAAGTGCGTGTGAGTTCAGCTCAAGGTAATGGCCTCGAGTTGTGCCAGGGGAGGTTTAGACTGGATATTAGGAAAAATTTCTTCACTGAGAGGGTGATCAGGCATTGGAACAGGCTGTCCAGGGAAGTGGTGGAGTCACTGGCCCTGGAAGTGTTGAAAAAACATGTAGGTGAGGCCCTTAGTGACATGGGTTAGTGGTGGATTTGACAGTCCTGCACTAACAGTTGGATTTAATGATCTTAAAGGTCTTTTCCAACCTGGTTGATTCCATGATTCTATCATCCTCTATTAAAATCTGACAGTCCTATGCAGATGTGTCACTGAATGCAGATGTGAAGAAGTTGTAATGGGCCTGGTAAACCAGGAAGACAAAATACCATAGCAGACATTTAGCTGCTAAATAGCCCATAATTAGCACTAAACACTGTTATAAACATGCAAGGGGATCAAAGACAGTAACTGCAGTAAGAGGTGATTGTTACATACATCCAGCTTGCCTAGGAAGGCTTCTTCATTATGTCTCACTTCTTCAGCTGACTGCTTTTACTATTTGCTTGGGAACAAGCTGTTATTTTCAACTGCTGGGGCAAAGACTGCCCAGTTACTGTGCTTTGGCAAAGTAGCTCTTCTGCCAGTGTGGAATTGATCTGCACAGAACAGAGAACTGGTAAAGCGAGCAAAAAAGTTGAAAGGAGATACTATCCCTAATTTTGAGCTGCAGAAAAGGCAACAAGAGCAAATGAGAGCAAATGTTACATGTTCTGGTTTTCAGTCAATATTTTGCTTGTCAATGATCTTGACTTGGGAGAGTCTTTTCAGAAACAGGAAAATTGCTTTTAAAAAAAAAGTGGGGCTGCCCTTTCTTATGAACATGTAAAGTACTGGCAAATGCATACAAATATTAGAATAAATGACTACCATTCAGGCCCATCCAAATGTCAGAATGGCCAATCAACTAACTGCAACCACAGTTTTCTCAGTGCAACTTCCAAGTCCTCCTTTCTTAAAACAGCAAACAACCAACCCAACAAAATAAAACAAACAAACAAAAAGGCAAAATCTTTTGGATGCAACTTTAGGTATAATTCAAATACCAGAAAACACTTTACAGAACTTACCTCCAAATACAGATGCTGGAAATACTGTTTTAAGTTTATAACAGGAGTGGGAAATAAAGGAACACACAGTCTGTCTGCCACTTACCTTCTGCACAACTCTTTGGAGAGCTTGTTCCATGCTTCTACACGATTCTGGCATTAACTTTGCTTCTTGATTTTCAAAGGATGCATCATGCAAATCTGTATTTTCTAGATGTCCAAAAAGTGTTCTGACACAGTGTGCGTGTTCTTTGGAAATTCTAGTAGGGTCCATCTGAAACAAAAATATAAGTACAACCATAGTTTTAAGCATCTGTCCAAGAGACATTAAGGGCATTTAAGTGAGGGAGAACTTTCAACCATCTAAAAGTTTGAAACCTATTTAAGTTTATTATCTAAATTTTCATTGTGAACACTGAAGAGAGAAAAAGTTCCCCAAATGAAGGTTTATTTCATCCAACAAGCATGTGAGATAGAAGAATGAATTATCTTCTGGAGCTGCCTAGTTCATTACCTTAGACTAGGCATGTGACTTTCAAAAGTCAAAGATAAATCCGTCTTACAGTAAAATCAATAATCCTGAATTCCAATTTTCAGCCACTCAGGGCCATATCATATTTTAGCAGGCAACGTATGCAACCATCCTATCTGTCAAAACTATAGTTTGCAAGATGACACACAAATGCCAAGTAGAGAAACTTGGGGAAAGTATGTACAACATCTAGCGCATCATCTTCAAGAGGAGAAACAGAAGAATGGAAGCCAGTTATCACTGAAACTATTTTGTGAGTGTGCTGGTTTTGGCTGCTGTAGAGTTAATTTTTCTTCTTGTTAATTTCTTCTTAGAGTTAATTCTTCTTCTTGTAGCTGGTATGGGGCTGCATTTTGGATTTGTGCTGAAAAAAGTGTTGATAACAGGGATTTTTTTGTTATCGCTGTGCAGTGCTTACACAGAGCCAAGGCCTTTTCTGCTCCTCACAACACTCCACCAGTGACTAGACCAGGTGTGCACAAGGAGTCGGAGAGGGCACAGCCAGGGCAGCGGACCCCAACTGACTAGAGGAGTATCCCACACCATATGGCATCATGCTCAGCATGTAAAGCTGGAGAAGGAAGGAAAGGAGGGATGTCAAGAGTAATGGCGTTTGTCTTCCCAAGTAACTGCTATGCACAATGGAGCCCTGCTTTCCTGGGGATGGCTGAACACCTGCCTGACCATGGGAAGTGGTGAACGACTTCCTTGTTTTGCTTTGCTTGTGTGTGTGACTTCTGCTTTACCTGTTAAACTGTCTTTATCTCAACCCACAATTTTTCTCACTTTTACTCTGCCAGTTCTCTCCCCTGTCCCACTGGGAGGTGACGCTTAGTGAGCGAGTGGCTGAGCAGTGCTTAGCTGCTGGCTGGGGTTAAACCATGCCAGTGGGCAAGAGAGATTGCTGTGTGAAATAGTCACCAAATAAGACAGTACAAATTCAGAAAGACTGAAAGATGATAAAACTGTACCACAAAACACCTGTTTCATGGGACAAAGACTGGTAAATATAGAATATCTGTGAGGTATTTTTAGCTATCAGTCTCTGCAATTGAATCAAGTATACTTTTAAACTGCAAGTTTAGAATACTCTTGAACTCTATCAGTTAGATAAACTTAAACTGGAGGGGTATTCCAAACATTAGGATTGTGCTTTGGCGGAGTTTAATTCCATATTGTTCAAACCATTTCACTCTCTCTTCCCACACTCCATATGATTTACACTCAAGATTAACCACTGCCTTTCAGAGATGGCCTAAGACTCTCAGCAGTTGTTCTCAACTTGTATTTATTCCATTTTTACTTCAGGCTTGGAGAAGGGTTTGTGCACTCAAAACCTTGTCTAAATTAACTATCAGCTGGCCTTATCAAGAGCATTTACTTCTATCTTTCTGCATAAGGTGGAAGGAACAATTTTATCTGAATTACAAAATGTAATACATTATTTATAATCCCAATGAGGGAATGCTAAGACATTGTGAATAGTGCCACTCCAGCGTTCAGTTTCCTTTAACATAGCACTGTACAAAACAGAACATCAAAAGGAAGTTTTGCAGAATATGGAAGAGCCCGAGTGAATCAAACACATTACATCATTTGCTCATATGAACACCAATTCAACTTCCTAACCTAACAAAAGAACTGAACTTGAAAGCATAAGGTTGGGATTACAGAGGTGAATTTAAGCTTACAACAGCCAGGTGGCCATTCAACCTGCACACACTGCAGAGAAACATTTGTTGCACAGATGGTAACACCAAACCCTGCCTCCTCCATCACCGTCCTTCCGAAGTCTCCAGATGGGAAGTGTTCGCCCAGTTCATTCACACCAGTATCAGCCTCTGTGACCTGAACTAGATGTCTCCGTTAATCTGCAGATTTGGAATTAAATGGGTCAGAAATGGTTCACCTGGAGATGCCACAGCTTTGAGTGGATGAGTTGAGATGAGTTACAGAATGGCTCGGAGGCAGTAACATCTTCCTGGCATGACACAGCTGAATACAAAAGGAAATCTGTATATAGCTAATATAGCTCTTTGAATTAAATACTAAAAACCACACTAATGATTTCTGAAGTCAGCTAGTGCAATACAGCCCCATTATCTGTTTAAGATGATCTAAACCAGCACCTTTGTGCTTTCGCCTTCTTCACCACAAAACTTCATTCCTGCTTCTCAGTCTTCTCTTCTTCTAAATAAATAATCTGGGAAGAATTTTTGCTGATCTAATTTCCTGAAAGTTTTGCACCATGAAAACAACTCCAGGTATCAGGCAAGCATCACAGCCAGTACAGGGACAAGAATAGGAACGAATGAATGAGCAAGAAGACAGCACTAGCTTTAACAAGTGTAAGACTGCACCCTAAAAGCATCTCTCCCACTATGTTCCAATAGCACCCAGAATTCAAAATTACTATAAAATGAAAGAAAAAAACATAAGCATAAAATGTTTACCAACAGTTGCTAAAAGGCAGTTAACGCAGAATGCCCTGGGTTGGAAGGTATCTCTGGAGGTCTCTAGTCCAGCCTCATGCCTGAAGCAGGGCCAACTTGTTACTTAGATCAGGTTGGTCAAGTCCTTATCTAGACAAGCTTTGTGAAATCTTCATTGATGGAGACTTTCAACCTCTCTGGGAATACTGTCCTACAATTTAACCATTTTTACTGTGTAAAAACACTGGGTTTGACATCCAGGTACAGTTCTCCTTGCTGCAATTTATGATTGTGCCTCTTGGGTTTACTACACTCTTCTGAAGAGCCTGGCTTCATCCTCAGGTAGCCAAAACCAGTGATTAGCTTCCCTGACCTTAGTCTGTTCTTGGTTGGGTTCAAAAAATCCAGTTCTCCATTTGCAATACACTACAGGCCCTACTTATCACAGCATTCTTCTGCTGAGCTCTCTCTAGTTTGTTGATATGTCTCTGGTCCTGAGGAACTCAAAATAAGATCCATTATTTTAGATGTAGCCTCTTTTGTTGGTGGTATTGTTAGAGACAACAGACCACAGCAAGCAACTGCCAGAAGATACTCATTTTTTATCAGTAATTCTATGAGTGAGAGACTATTATCCCAGACAAGTAGACAAGAAAAGTAGGTTTTACAGTATAAAGATCATGAAATTTGTAAAGGCCTGAGTATCCAGCATGACAAATCATGTGTAGCATAGACTTACAGCTATCACCCATCAGCAATCATTCAAATGTGTCATACAACACTGTGCTAGAACAGTAACAGCAGATTGCGCAGGAGCACTTACTTGGATTATATCTTATCTGCTGAAGACAGAACACTAGCATCTCTGCACCTACAGTTAAAAGACTGAAGGCTTAATGGAAACACTGTAACTGATAGATAGCTTCAGCAACTTGAAGCCCTGCCACCTGTCATGACAAACTGCAAGTCTCTAGAGATCCAGTGTTTGATAAGGTGAAGCTCTGATCTTGGGACTAACTAACCTACCAGATTGCTCTTACCATTTTCAGAGAATACCTACTCTTCACCACATATAACCATGGAAATTAGCTCACTTGTCTGAAAAGGCATTCTCAGAAATCCTGCATCTTTTATCTGTACAAAGAACATGCACTGAACCACCATGGCTGCAAACAGACGCCACCAAGCACCAAGACCAAAAATGTGGGCAAGAAGTGATGCACAGAAAAAAATTTCAAGGGCATGTTTTGATAAGAACTTCTGAAGAGCCAGATGAAACATCAGAATGGTCTACGAGCAGCAGCTTGCTACATTGCAAGGCACAGACCTTCAGCAGGAAGTCCTAAAGACTTAATACCTGAAGAAACCTCAAAATGCAATCAAAAGTATTGAAGAAAGCTTTCTAACACATTAAGTAAACTAAATACTCTAGAGGAATTAACCTCTTTAAAGAGAGGACTGTCTAGCCTATTTTTCCTATGTTACTACTGTGCATGCACCCATTGTGTCCAACCTTCGAATCAAATCAAATCTTTCTGTGCCCCTTGATATTCAGCAGCTTTCATCACTCTCACTGCATCTCTGGACTCTTTTCACTTAACTCAGACAGCCATGAACAGCCAATGAACGCCAGCATTGTTGGTGAGACCAAATGAATTTATAGAGGAATTTGTCTTCCAATGTTAAAAAGATTCAGTTTGGTTTTAAAAGATACAATACATTCCAGCCACCTTTACCTAAATGTTACCTCAGTTATGCAGCATTACAGTATCACATTCTGTACTTACTCTTTAAAAATAAATGTTTAACTTTTAGACTTGCACTTATTTTCAAACTTAAACCATTTTCCATGCTGTCAAATATAACTTTGCACTCCATAATCTTCCTTAATCACCAAGGAGTCTTCCAAAAGTGCTAGTGGCCCCCAGCAAGCAGTTTTCTGCTAGACACTGCTCTACAATGCTCACAAAACTTTAGATGGAGTCTTAAAGGTGGTCATTGAAAAACAAACTAATGAAAGTCAGAGTTCCACAGATGCATGAAAAGACAATAAAAAACTGACTTTCAGGTCCCCACTTATCCAAGTGTGACTTCTTCAGTATGGTATAATATTTAAGATTTGTTACGGGAGTTAGAGATACAGCCCCCAAATTTGGATTTGAGCACTTGCAGCTTGTACCACTGCCATCCAGTTCAGTCGGTGTTCAATCAAAATCCCACTCCATTATAATCTAAGTAGATTAAAGAAATAGGCCAGAAAGAAAAGTTTAAAAGCAAAGCTTTTTGGAGACTATGCTTTAGTGTTTACAATTGAATGTTAAACAAAATACTGTGATCTCTCACCTCAAACTGTGCATGAGCCTCTGCTACATGATGATCTCCAGGTACTGCGAACATCTATCTAAATTTTCATGGCTTTTTCATTGGTCATGAGCGAATATTCCTTGTAAAGTACAAGCAAAATAAACACTTAAGTCCATTACATTTTTGGAATTGTTCAATTTCCTGGATTCGGTACATAGCACAAGATGGTCCAAAAAGAAAAGCTAGAGAGAGCATTTTAATGTTTTTACATTTCAGCACACTATTATGGGAATATTGGTAAAATCCAGTTCTTAGCTTTTTTTTTTTTTCTTTTTTAGTTATACCAGCTCATTGTCTCATCTGCATTGCACTGCATTATTTCTTGGCCACAAACATGTGTTTACCCGTGAAAATTTAGTGTCAGTCTTAGTTATGTGTCTTGTGAAATTTCAAATGCTCAAGCCACAAAATAAACAGAACTAAGGAAAAACCAAAACCTCAACCATTGTCTCAGCTCATACCGTGTCATGATCCAGCCCAAATGATTTTATGCAAATACACATAAAATGTGTATGGTAAAACTGAGTCAGAGTTTACTTAGCCTCTTAGTTTAAAGAGCTTATAAAATGTATAATTTCTTAATATTAGCCTATACAGTCAAATCTTGCTAATTCACATTTGGTCAATTCACCAGCCAAGCAATTGAAATCTTCTGATGCACAGCTTCCACTACTGACTTCCCATTATTTGAACAAAATACATCACAATACTAAGTTCTGTTATTAAAGTACAAATTTAGATAGTTGAAATTTGTACTGAGAAGTACAAACTGAGATAGCTGAACATAACTAAATCTGACAGCAATCTTTCCAAAAGGTTGGATCATGTCCCATATAAATAAAACAATCTTCAAGACAGTTGAATAAGATTTAACTTCTGCAGGACCTACTATATTTTTCCATCTTATTTCACAATAAGAAATTGGTGAATAAATACAGATTATCATATGTTATTATTGTGAATTATGTACTTACTTCAGAAGTATACTTATTGTTATATTTTTCAGTGATGGCAAAAAAAAACATTTTCTGTATTAGAAATTTTCCAGGCAATGACTTCAGGCAAGTCTACATTTAACTACATCATCTCTTTTTGAGTTTTGAAAGCTCAAGTTTACAAAGGACTCCATCCAACAGCATTACTCCAAATCTACACAAACAAGAAACTTGCAAGAGTATTAAGCTGCCAAATGCAGAATTACACCAAGGCTATGTAATTTTTTAAATCAAGGAAGCAAAAGAAGAATATCCATGATGGTAAGAAAGCTCTTTTTAGCTTACGTTAGGTATGTGTGAAGCCCTGACATGAACCTAGCAGAAAGAGTCCTTAATAAGGGAGGGGAAAGGTAAAGAGGATGGAAAAATAGGATTTTCAAAAAGTATACTTTGATTTGTTGTTTTGATTGCAATGGCTCTCTAACCTACTAATTAATGTATAGCTGCGCATTTCTATGAGCTATGTTTTGACAAAGATATCTTCAAGTTCATGCAGACCTGAAGCAAAAAACATTTCTCTGCCACAAGCTGAAGCAGGCATTAATTTACTTCACTGTCAAGCAAACAAGTAGCTTTAAGCTACTTTACAAGGAGTCACAGAAATTAAATGTCACTTTTCTGAAGCATACAGGATACGATTAACTAAGCACTGTATTGCTGCTCCATTTTATTTTTCTAAAGCTGGCAAACACAAAGACATTGTCAGTAAGAAAATATGAATTGGTCTATATAACAATCTGCAGTGTTACTCTATATTTGATAGTCATCCATCTGTTTAAGCGGGTATACTTTTGTGCAGGTATAGTCTGTTTTCAGAGTGTACTTTGTTAAGAAATCCAGTCTGATAAATCAAGATCAAGTGCATCTACCTAGAAAGTAAACCGAAAGAAACAGGTTTCCACTCCCCACTGACTTCAAATGAAAAGTACGCACAGCAGAAGTACTATTTTCATGAAGGCAGCGAGACCCACCTTAACAGAACTAATTAGCACCCAACGAAAAAGCCAAGCAGAAAGCTAACACCTAACCCTGAGAAGCAAACCAGCCAGCAGCCCCCCACTTCCTCTGAGGGCTCAGCCGTGCGGGATAGGAGAGACAGCAGTGAGTGAATCCAGCCAGCCGAGCCATTTCCAAGAAGCGGGCTCCTCCTCTCTCCGAAAGCCTAACCGCTCGTCACCTCATCTACCCCCGCAGGGATGCCTCCCTGCGCTCATTTCCGCAGGCGCTGCTGCCTCTTCCGAAGCATCCCTTGGCAGGCCTAGGGCCTGGCAAGGGGGCAGCTCTCCCTCAGGAATGAGCCCCCAGACAATGCCCGCTCACACAGGGACCCTGCTCCACCGTGCCTCTGCACAGTCTGAAGCACTAACGATTCCAAGTGATGTTGTGTGGTGGCTTTTTTTAACTTAAAGGCATTCTCCCGCTGGTGAAACACCTATGGCAGTCAAAGACTTCAGCCATGTCAATCTCCTGTCAGGTAAATCACTGAAAGTTGATCATTAAAAAACACAGCCCCGCAAGACCATGAAGCTGCTTCCCAAGTTTGTGACTCCTCACGTCCGACTTCGACAGTAAACCCAGTACACCAATACACACCCTCAGGCAGGAGCACTATCTAGAATAAACATCTCAAGCTGAGTAGTTCCAGCGACCAAGGGATAAGAGCACAGGGTGGGCTGGGCACCGGGAGCCCTCCAGCCCGATCCCCTCTCAAAGCCGGGCCAACTTTTTAGTCACATAAAGGTGCTATCTGACTTTCTTTTGTATTAATTGCCTCAGTTCCATCAACGCGAGGACCTTCCCCTTTCTGCAAGGTGTGAAGCCGAACCCCCGACCCTCACCCCACCGCCAGTAGAGGCGCCGCTTACCTGCGCTCTGAAGTAGAGGAAGAGGGCGACGCTGCACACCACCTGCCCCAGCCCCAGGAGGACGAGGGCGGCGAGGAGTGAGCGGGAGGCTGGCGGCGGGTGCGGGTGTGCCGGCGGCAGCGGCGGTGGCGGCGGCGGTGGGGCGCTCTCGTGCGCGGCTCCGCTGCCCAGCTCCTCGGAGCCGCGCAAGTACTTGGTATAGTCTCGGCTGGCGCGCCGCATCGCGCCACGGGCAGCTCCGCACCGCTCCGCTCGGTCGGCTCCACAGGCGGCCAGCGGCTCGGCGGAGCTCCCCAACCTCGGCAAACAACCCCGCCGTCCCTGCCGGGCACCTCTTATAAACTGGGAGGCCAATCAGCCCCGGGCTTCGTGCCTCTGCCTGCCCTCCCCGCCGTCGCCACACACATCACCCCCGCCCCTCCTCGCCTGCCCTCCCCTCCCCGGGCACAGACCGGCCCCCGCCGGCCCGCGGCGGGAAGGTCAGGCCCGCCCCTGCCCCGGGGCCCCGGCCTCCACCACCGGGCAGGTCGCCTGGCGATCGCAATCGGCGGTGCTCTCCCTCGCGGAGCGAAACTCTTCGCCTCCCCTCCACCAAGAGATAACAAAGTACAGCAGCCCTGCCTCAGCCGGCTCCTGCCCTGCTCTGTCCCCTCGCCCCGTCGTCATCCTGGTCCCCGCTCAGGTGTCCAATGCACCCGGGCCGCCCTTGGCAGCCAAGGCAGTCCGAGCATGGAGTTGCGCCTGGAAGGTCCTTTTCCCCGGATCCCTGGAAGCAGCGGCATCCTGGGTGGTCATCTCGGTCATCCCCTCCCCCCTTTGGTGGTCCAGGTCCTCAAAGGACCTGTCAATCTCTTCATGTTTTAACTCACTCTTCACGCAGGCCAGGCTAAAATGAGCACAAACGGTGTTGACTTGTGCTGTCTAAAACAGGCAACGCAGTTCAAAGTCTGGAGTGAAGAAATGTCAGAAAGCTGTGTGGGCTTCTGGCTGCCGCAGTGACCAGATCGAAGCTTCCCCATCTGCCCTCACACAGCTGCTCTGCTACAGAGGCATTTTCAAACAGTCAGTTAGGAGTATCTTCCTGCACTTCAATATCTCAGCTTGCATTCACTACTGAAACCTCTTCTTCGTCAAACCCTGCTAAGGTTTGTAGGCACCTCCTTCATATACTTACTCATTTAGAGTTTATTTAGTATCTTTCCTGCCTCCATGAAGTCTTCCCTCCCTCTGGACTTTTGCTCCTCAGTTTATCTACACTTTTGGAGATGTGACTGTCTCCTTGGAAGATCCATTTTATGTACATGACTAGCCCATTTTGTAGAAAACATTCTCTTAAATCCTACAAAAGTGCTTGTTACAAAGGCAGTGTAGGTCTGCAAGCCTGTAAAATTCAGTGGGGTAATGGTGCAGACATAAAGGCGGGTGATTTGAAGTTTGGCAGAGGCTTTGAACAGTATGGGAGAATAACACAGGTCCATTTTTGGAAAGTCATTTTGACTGTTGAAGACCAGTCTAGTTTTTGACTCTTGATATGCAACAGAATATCCCATTTAGATCTGCCTGAGCTAAGAAACTGAGAAACCTTACCTCCCAAAGAGGCTGACCAAACCAGACATGATTACATACTCCAACAAATTAAAGGAAACTGTCTGAAATACATCAAACCACCACACAACAAGTTACTATCAAAATAAGCTGATAGCATTTAGCACTGGACCCAAACAGTGCAATAACGATTACTTCACCAACAATGAGACACATCTGAGAAATGATGGTGAGAGCACCTGTTTCCCAACATAACCCACCAGGAAGTTATGGAGCAATACCCCAGACTTGAATGGCTACCTCTACCTCTTCTTTCCAAGTGCTTACTTTTATGCTCAAAAACATTGCTAGCATTGTGGTCCGTAATGAATCGCAGGAATTTTTTCTCTAAGTGTGTCTCAACTTTTCTGAAAACAAAATGAAGATAAACTGGCCACCATTCCCTGTAAAATAACAATGAAAATAATCTCATATTATACTGAGCTGGGCTCCTCAAATGAGTTTTGGATTGGTCTACAATAACATTTTTTTCAGGCAAGGAATAACAGTGAAATAATTTTTTGCAGTGATACAACTGGGTTTTTGTAGGGTCTACATAGTTTTTAAAATTCAGTCACCAATTAGTTATTAGACAGTTGATAAAGGAGAAGTTAGGATAGCATCAGCAATGCTAGGAGATGATTTTTGATGCTTTCATATGAGAACTCAAGAAATAACTCTGCTTTTCTCATCTTGGAGCTCAAACCTCTTCCTAATGTAGAAAGAAATTGCGTAAAATATTCAATGTTCTTTTCCACATTCTTGCAGAAGAAAACACAAGGAGACTTTCCCTGATGATCCGCAGATACCATCTTTAAATACTTTTTGATGCAAGAAAGCAACTTTCTTGCTTAAAAAAATATGTGCTTGCCCCAGGATCACTGCTTCATAAACTGTCTTCTTACTGGCACCATCTTTTGTATTATCATCACTATGGCACAACAGGGAAGGATTACACCTGATGTGCATGTGGATATCAGGCTCTTGAGGATTCACCTCAAGAAAAAGACTTTAACCTTCTCACCAAACTAGCATGGGATCCTGGGATACACTAGGATATAGGGTACGCTAGGGTACATAGATAGCACCTGTACTGAAAACTTGCATTCCCTCATTGATTTCTATCACAAATTCAGCAACCAGAATTGTCCATCAGACTATATCTGGAAAACTTACGTCATCATCAACTTTCTAGACACCGAGGTCAACATAAAAAATAGCAACCTTCAAACTACCATATGCAGAAAATCCACAGACCAACACACCTCCTTCCACAAACCGTCAGCTACCCAAAACACACTAGAAAAACTGATATGCAACCAGCCCACAGACATCACCTCATTTGCTCTGAGAAGAGCATGCATGACACACCCTCACAAAGCTACAGTTGATGACACTTCTCTAGGATTGCACATTTGAAGAATCCACCTAAACATTGTACAAAATTACTACAACACAGAAAGAAAATCCCCTACTGGGTATCACGTATCACAGTATGCAGGAAATGTATACTGGAAAACATAAACAAGTTACAACTTACGTTGGAAGAAAATCATACCTTGGAATGATTTTTCCCAGAAACACCCCTCCTTTCCTTTAAAAAACGTAATCATTGGCTCTGTCATTGAAAACAAGTTTCTGTCAGACCAGCATAGCTCAAGAAATGAGACCAAAATCTTGCCACAACCCTCATGATAAACACCTGCAACATCAGAACCACCAGAATCTGCAGATCTTACACATGTGCATCCTGGAATGTCATAGGCATCACATGATGCATTCACCTCTTCTATGGGTGAAACCAGTGAATCACTGTATGCTACCTAGTTAGGAGAGAGCAGTGAAATTCAGTTACCAGCTGGATAGCTATATTCCCAAAACACCTACTCCATCTGTAACCTTGCAGTCCTGACACTGCAAGACCATAGATGGGCCAGAGAACTAAGATGTATAACTCTATCAGATACTAGACACCATAACAGCAGGATTTGAGACAGGCCTCAGCATTTCCCCATATCTCAAATTGTGCTGATCTTTGGTGGGATTTACTGTTTCCTCTGATCATTTAGCTTCCATCACCTTTCATACTCTCAACAGGGTCAGGATGGCCCTTTGCTCCCAAAACAGCAAACACTTGTCTCTCAAATGTCTGACTGATTAAACAGTCAAGTGCAATTCAGAGTAATTGACTACAATTGCTTTCATATCCTCCCTATGTTTTGGACCAAAAGAGTAGTTCATCTACCTGAAAATGAATCTGCTTTATCTAATACCTGCATTACCCAACTGTTGGCCTAATAAAAGATATTCTCTTCCTAAAAAAATGTGTCTTTCTTTGGATTATGTGAGGACTAATGACCTAGGTAACCGTTCCTATGAGCAAAGCCTTGGCTCTGTAATGCACTTTTGGCCCCTGAGCAAAATACAGCTCTTTGTTATTGTCCGCAGAATCCTTTTGTTGCTGGAGATGACCACGAATGTGCTACCTGTTGTGATAAGACTGCGTAACTGCTAGGATTTTTTCATCATTTTGCTTTGAAGCAAAACAGGAAACATAGTGTTTGCATAAAAAGCTGTGTTGAAAGCAGGTTCTCATTGCTAAGTTGAAAGTCTTGAAAATCTGAAAATGTCAAAGAGCAGCAAGCCTGCAGGTCAAAGTAAAACATGAGACAAAAAAAGTCCTTTTGTTTCACTTTAGTTTGCTCTCCTTCAGAATAGGGAGAATCACTAAAAGTTTTTCTCCCAACCTTCACTTCAAATGAGGCAGCATTTGCTAACTCAAAGGGGATTATGCAGCTGAAATGTTCCATTTCAGTAAAGCAGTAAAAGCGTTCAACCAACTGATTCAGGTTGGGTTTTTTTTAACAGGCATTGGTGTTATATTCTTACACTAGCAAGATTTTATTCTGTGGGGAAATGTTTGTAACTAACTTCTTTGCTATTACTATTGGCTGAAATATTGTTGGCAAAATTATTTCATGAACAAAAGTTTGGATTGGACTGGCACAGATGTTTCGTTGAGATGTGTCAGTTTTGAGCACATTTTGGACAGTAAGTCTTTTCCAAGGCACAGAACAGACTGTTTAGGGGATGTAAAACGAATCCTGTAGTGAAACTCCATGCATGTTAGGAGGAAATGAAATTGTTCAACCTCCAAAACTGTCATGAAATTAACTTACCCATGCCTTTTCACTTCTCTACATGCTATATATATTAATCACTGGATTAATATAAATAAATGTGTAAATGTAAAAGAAGGGTGGCAAAATATGGCAAATAACACAGAATATCTCACTGAAAACTTATGCATTTATTTCAGATAGTATTCTAGAAAAGTCTGTGAAAGAGCAATTGATATATTAAGAAATAATTGCTGTATTTGAAAACAGTGGAATAATGCATTAAAATGTCAGTTAAATTTCCCAGTGAATTGCCATTCAGCTTCTTTGCAGTCTAGTGGGTTTACAAAGGTCGAAGCAATAAAGCTGATTTTGAAATCTCAACAGAAATAATTAGTATATGAAAGTCTTTTATGATTATGTAGAAACTCTTACATTAAAGTAGTAAAAACAGCATTTTTTACCTGTTCAGGCAAAAAAAAATTACTAGAAATAGTAGGGATGCTTTTACATTTTATTAGAACTGAAGTCAGCAACAAGGTGTTGGGGAAAACACCAGGCAATAAGAGAACAGTTCATGGCTGTCACCATTTGGTAAAACAAAAAAATCCCACACTGCTTGTCTGTAGGTGAAGTCCTCAGAGCCTCATACAGAGCTCACAGAAATTGGTGGATATATTATTCAGACATTGATAGGTTCTGGAACAGGTTTCTCCAGTCAGGAGGCTTGAAGTAACCCTATGTAAATTTACGCAATTTATTTCTGCACTGTACAAGCTTCACACACTGGGATTACATCACCTCAAGGCTTCTTTTACAGAAGGACTTTCTAGGTATTTCTTTTGGCAGGTATTCTGAAATGTTTCTGTATAGAAAACATTCCTTTAGCTTCACTTGACTGTCATAGCACATCTTTTTATAGTGCCAAAGTTTCAGGTATCCTCAGCTACGCAAGGCCCATGACCCATGAGTTACAGGTGAAATGCAGAGCTGTGAGACTGCTGCCGTGCCTATGAGAAGGGAGTCTATCCCCACAATGACAGCCCATTCCAGGAGCACAGGCAATGAAGAGTTTGATACTGATTAAAGTCAGTCTGGTCAACCTATAAATTCAAAGTGTCTCAATTTTATTTTTCCAAATAAAACAAGCCAAATCAAAACAGCATATGATACAATAAATTGGTTAAATCAAAGCATTGCAGAAATAGTATTTATCATTAAATGGCATGGTCAGAATTAATTGAACATTTTATGTCTAGTTTCACTGAGCAGCCTCTCCTTCTTCATGACTTTATGATGAAGTCCATGTAGCTGTAAGTTTTTATTAAGACCATCTGCCTGACTTAAGATTCCAGTTTACAATGCAGTTAGGAGCTGTATAACTTTACATCCTTGTGGTTATCTTCCAAGCCACTACTACACATCTACTGCTTTCAGCACTGCCTAGAAATGATGGAATTGCTCTGGTGCCAAGGAAGAACCTGTTGATGCTATTACTTAGCAGATTTTGTTAAGATACACAGAATTGAAAACAAATAATTTCTTACAACATTTATGCTGAAGGACAGTTTTCTCACACAGGAGGAGAAGAACAGTGGTGAGTCAGACAAAGATTCATCAAGCCCACATTCATTCACCTGTGCGAGTGGCAGCTGGTGCAGAATAAGAGTTGCCGTGTCCAGCTGTGGAAAGCAGCGTGGCTAGCCCAAGCCCTGCTCTTTGGAAACCAGACTGCAGTTCCCTGAGTTCTGTCCTTCACAAGGATGGCTTTGTTAATGGAGTCTGGAGCTTCAGCCACCACACTGGTATTTCTGGGTCTGAGACTCCTGAACTGTCTGGAAAAGTGGATCAGGCCAAAACAAAAATCCCAAACCCAGGATCATGCCTTAGCACCTGTAGTTCACCATCCAGTAACAGGGAGCAGAACAGTTGCATGCTGATTCAATATCCAGGCTCTCTTGCTGCCCAAGAAACCAATAGCCACAAAATCAATAGTGAGTAAACCCAGCTAAGACAAGAGAATAATGTTCTGATTTCAAAAGCAGCAGTGTCCAATAGTCTATGCTTAGGAAATAAATAAGAGGGCAAGCATGTAATTAGACTTCCCAGTACACTCAAGCAGCTTGTGGCTCAGAGCTGTCCTAAGCCAGTGGTGGTATTTTTTTGTATTTCAGACTGTGCCTGAAGATGCCTGAGGATTCTGATGGGGTGTGTGCATGTGATGGAGCCTCAGTGGAAGCTGAGTCTTGAATGGAGCATGCAGAAATACATGTGACACAAAAAAAAAAAGACATAACACAGCAGCAATTACAACAGAGAATATGAGTCAGAAGCTCTCAGACATACCCAGCAGTGCTTGCGGCTCACATGGGTGGACACAGAGTACCAGATGATGTAGCAAAGATCCCTTCAAAACAGTACTGAACGGGGAAGACCTGCAAACATTAAGCACTGGATGAAGATCTGTAAGAACAAAGCAAGACTAAAACACTGGAGATCAATGTCATAGAGAAGCTTCTTCTTAAAAAGGAATGTCCCTAAGTATGACTGTCATTGTTACTACTGAGTACAAAGTGGTGTCTGAAAGGGAGTTGATTGAGATAAATTAACTGCCACTTGATGTAGAAAATCTTTATCTTATGAAAGGGATATGGCATTCCCAGGGCATATGGAAGGAGGAAAGAAGATCTCCTTTTGGAAGAGAAAAGGCAGTTCCTCTATTCTTCCCATGTAAGTTTTGACCCTGCTTTAATCTAATCCCATCAGATTTCAAAAATTACTTTTTTCCATCCATATCGCTGGCACCAGTCATGTGGTAGGTGCTCTCAGAGCACTGGACTGGACTTGACACAGAACAGCCTTTGAGGAGGAGGTGCTGGGCTCTCCCATAGGCACACTGTTTCAGCTACTAAGTCATGGATCACAGCACTCCACAGGATGTGGGAGACTTGCCTTCACATTCTTCTTTCTCCAGTGGGATTCAAGCCCACACATATTCCAGGATCCCCAAGAAGAAATCCTAACCACATATCTGTGTTCTGGCTGAAGGATGGGCTCTCCCAGTTTGCATGGCAGTTGTAGGGATTTAGAGGAGGGAGGAAACAGGAAGAAGAGGAATATATGCGTGTGTCTGTATGAGTGGTGTGTTCCCATAAAAAGCAAAATCTGCCTTAGAGATAATATCTATATGGAACATCTGTCTTCATCTCTTACTCCACACATTTCAGTGGTTAAAGTATGGGTCAAGAGCATCTGGATTCAATTCTGCCTCCATGAAAGAAGGCACAGCAGCGTGTCCCACTTCCCCGGAAAGTAGTACAATCATCTGCTCTTCTGACGTCGGAGCAAAGGCATTTACGTAAGCCCACCTGTCAGAGCCGTTCCACATTGCTTGGAATAATTAGAAGGAAAACAAATTGGGGTTTTCCAATTTAGTAGGATGCTCAGTGCAAAAAGGAGAAAGCATGATTTGGAGAAGGGTTTAATGTAAATTATGATGTGATGTTAAATGTTTATCCTAAGGCAGGGATGCAGGGCTGAGGTGCCTCTCTGCGCAGATATCTGCCCTATTTATCAAGCTCACTCTCTCTTTCTGCTCTTTCCCTGCAACACAAGGGAAAACACGTCTCAGCACCAGTCCCTGAGAATTTCATTCCAAGTATTATGGAGAATATAAACTATAGATGTAGTTCTGGACAGTGTTCGCCAGTGCTTTGGCAAGGATCACATGAAGTCTGGTGTCACAGTGCTCAACATGGCAGCCTCAGTGCATTGCGGACTATCAAATCCTACACCAAAATAACCTGTCAAAACACACATTCACTGTTTTTAGCTCCTTTATCACTTCATTTGATCCTGCAGCCAGTGA
Source organism: Psittacus erithacus (assembly GCA_009867235.2). Lineage (NCBI taxonomy): Eukaryota > Metazoa > Chordata > Aves > Psittaciformes > Psittacidae > Psittacus > Psittacus erithacus. Next base: position 41,241 of record WYDI02018341.1, read on the forward strand.
CACTTAATAGTTCAAATGACTGTGGTAAAAGCTGCCCAGCAGCATTACAAAGCAGAGGCAGGATTTACAGAATGAGGCCGCCTAACCCTGTAGCATAGTCGATAGCAAAGAAATGCACTTTACTTGATACCTTTTTTTTGCTTTACCTTTATTTTATTTGTAATGATCAGTTATCAGTAGGTCAGAATTGGTAAAACTTGTCTAATCTCTTCAACAAGTGCACCAAGAGTGCACAAAATCAGCAATAGTTTCAAGTCCAATGGACACAGAAACCAGCTCCCTCAGCATCATTTGGCTTGGGGCCTGAAGAAATAGGATAGTTTCTTCAATAACTACTTGCAGATGATTACACCCGATCCTGCTTCATCATACAAAATCACAATAAAAGAATGAACTGAAACAGGGGACACTGCTGTTTGTTCTGCTGCTCTTCTGAAGATCTGAATCTTAATTATATTTCATAAAATACTCTGGCACCTCATATAAAGGCAAAGTGTGAAAGTAATACTTTGCTAGTTTAGAACTTCCTACTCATTATTATTCATTACCGAAATGTTAGCATTTTTATTTACTCAAAGGAAATTACCACTAAGCTGATGAAGCAGGGTGAGACTACAAATACAATGCTCTTTTTCCAGTTCTATTCCCACAGGGGGCAGGGTTAAGGCCCCAGTGAGATCTTACAATCTGTCCCAGTCTGGTACCCACATTCAAGAAGTACGATTTCAAACTGGAAGCAGAACCGAGAAATGCGACCAGAATATCAAAGGAGTGGAGAGCTTTCAAAGTCAAGGCTGAAGGGGTATGATTGCTACCCATTAGGGATATGAGAGAGGAAAAAAGAGTTCATTTAAATTAAAGGTTTGCAGACAAACGAACATAAACCAGCAAGGAATATATTAAAGCAGGAAATAGGAAGAAGGCTTGCATTGAATCAGAGTCATTTAGGTTGGAAAGGACCCTTAAGATCAAGTTCAGCCATAAAGTGCCAAGTCCACCACTAAACCATGTCCCTAAGCACCACACCTACATGCCTTTTAAGTACCTCCAGGGATGGTGACTCCACCACATCCCTGGACAGCTTGTTTCAATGCCTGAGCACCCTCTCAGTGAAAAAATTTTTCCTGCTATCCAGTCTAAACCTCCTGTAATGCAACTTGAGGCCATTTCGTCTTGTCCTGTTTCCTGTTACTTGGTAAAACAGCCCAACACCCACTTCTCTACAAACTTCTCTTCGGGTAGTTATAGAGAGTGATAAAGTCTTCTTCCAGGCTCCTTACAAGCCCAGTTCACTTAGCAACTCCTCATAAGGCTTGTTCTTTAGGCTCTTCACCAGCTTTGTTGGTCTTCCTTTACCCTTTTAAGGAGTCATGTTCTGGAATAAACTACCAGTGAGAACAGAACCTCTCTAGAAACCTCACTAGATAGACTGTATCTGTGAAAAGGATTACGTGAGTATTTTGTAAGTCTTGCAATAGCAAAAGTCTATCTCAGAAGGTCTTTTCCAGCCCTCCTTTTGTTTCGATTTCTGCTTCTGGATGTCAAACACTTTCTAATACTAAGGGGAAGATGTTGCTTCGCTTGTGCAAGGGGCATGTACCTTAAAGCACAGTAGAATTATGCAATTTCTTGCTAAGGAGAGCAGAGTACGTGGTTCTGTACCATTAAGTCTGTGTTTCATAGAATCATAGAATGGTTTGGGTTAGAAGGGACCTTAAAGCTCATCTAGTTCCAGCCCCAGACCATCATCCACTAGAAGCTTCCACTAGACCAGACTGCTCAAAGCCCTGTCCACTTCCAGGGATGGAGCAGCCACAGCTTTTCTGAGCAACCTGTGCCAGCACCTCACCAGCCTCACAGTGAAGGATTTCTTCCTAATATCTAATCTAAATCTACACTTTTGCAGTTTAAAGCCATTTCACACAATTTTAAAAAGTATAATAGGAAAGCGTTTGTATTGAGAAAAGGCTAAACATCCAAGCATTATCATCAACATGAATGGAGCGGTTTAGAGCTGAAACTGTAATGCAAGATTGCAACTTTAAGGTATATGCAGCTTTTTTCCCTCAGAGACCAATTCCTATTCTGCTTGTGATTGGCACAGAACTGAATTCCACGAAGAAAAGGAGAAGTTTTAAACTTGCAGTAAACCAGACACCACTGGTGGAAAGACTTCCAGGTTAATCATTTTGCAAATTGAGAAGTGAATCTGGAAGGGAGTATTCTGCTCCATGCCAATTCTCTGGCATTGTTGCCAACATGCAGTGCAAGCCCTTGAATGGTATATGCTGGTGTTTTTTTCTCCCTTTGTCACAAAGCAGTGGCTTTCCCTGGCAAAAAGTCAACAGCTTAGCCTGCTTAGCACTTACACTTACTTACTTTTGTTCTTCAGACAACTTTTAATGAAAAAAAAAACAAACCCACCACTTGGCTCAAGGTTCATTTTTAGTTACAAGACTCACAATTAATTAATTGGAAGTTTTTCAGTCCCATCACCACACTTATGAGCAGCAGAGTTCAAGAAGTTCATGAACTGGTTCCCCACAGTTATCTTGAACATGAACTCACTGTTTAGTCAATGGCTTAGAAAAACAAGGCTGGACAGCTGGTCTCTGTGCTACTTACCACAGTCTCAGGGTAGGGACAGAGGAAATTTGGAGAATATTTCCAAATACAGTCTGCCAGATTATTCAAATCTAAGATACAGCCACATAGATGTTTGGTATTATTTGCTCTAGAATTTAATGTACACTGTAATATGCTCCTGTTTTATGAAGTGTGAAGGCTGACATCTGAAGTTAGTGCTATTTCATAGCTCAGTATCCAGTTGCTACATCTGGCTGTGTCATGTAGTCTGGGGAAGTGCCCTACCACAAGGACTCAAGCCACAGAGGATGGTGAGACAGATGAAGCTAGATAATCTTTTTTATGTCCATGAGGGTCAGTCTTTCAACACCAAAAAGAACTAAAGCAAATAAACAGAAATGGGACACACTGTAATTAATGGCTCCAGAACATGATAAATATGAACAGCTTCTTACTTTCAAACTGTGGCTCACTTCAGTCTAATATGAAAGTTTAGAGGGAAAAAAAGATAACCTAGTCATTTGTTTTCTTTTAACAATTGAATTGGATCTTTCTGACAGAACCAATTTCAAAATAAATATGCACACAGATAGAACACTCCTTGCACCTAAGGTCTCATTTTATATGTATGCATGTCTGTGCCAGTATGTCATTTGAGAGGCTTCTTCCTCTCTCAGAGTTTCCTCATCCTAAAAAAACATCATGTCCTCACACTATAACTGTGTAAGAGCATTTCAAAAATGTTGCCACGTGGACTTAGATATCCAGTACAATTTGATCCTGCGCAGTTTTTTGCATTCTCTGGCAATCCAAACCATTTTCATTTTAAAGTCTCTAAATATCAACTTTAAGGAAAAGATGGAACAAATGGCTGCAGAGTATTTTCAGCATAGATTACCAGATTCACACACATGTCACTGCAGCTCTGTAATATGACAAGGTTTGCCTTATAAGAAACTGAAGATTAATTGGATGGGTTGATAAACATGGTAGATTACTATTACCCTCAGCCTCCAACACATGTATGTGCACACACACATGCACACATATGAAAACTGTAGTCTGGACTCAGCAATCGCTTTTATCTTTGCAATTGCATGATTCTGAATCTTACTTATTGCATACTGGTCACTTTTAAGTTTGTTGGGTACAACTGGCCTGATTCAAAACCGCTGAAGTCAATGAAGTATTTCCATTTGGAGTCAGAGACTGCCTCCTTTTCTTTTATATCCCACCTCTGGCACCCCAAGGCATCATCTTGCCTCCTCCTCTTTAGCTTTGGCACTGGAGAAACAAAGGAGGAAAAGCAAGGAAAGGGAAGGAGGGACAAAATTAAATTCCCTGGGAAGGCTGTTGCTTGCGCAAGCTTCATGTTCTGATGTCTGTTCAAATCAAGCCTATGATTCTGCACACTGACTGCCAAATACAATTTACATGATTTGAAGAAAAGCTTCTGGCTAAACATCACTCCTTGAGGCTGGCTCTTTGGTAGCATGTTCTTAACAACTGATTTTGAAGCAGTTTATCTCATTTTATTATGAAAGTTCAGGAGTACCTCTCTATGAGATGTGTTAATCCACCCCCACCGTTGGTTTGGGGTTTTTTATTTATTTATTTTGAAGTGCTCCACTCATGTGGATTGCCAGTGTGCCAGCCCTTGTTGCAAATAGCACGCTGTCCTTCTGTGCCCTGGGCCTCCTGGTTGGTCTGGGAAATGCAGTGTGCTAGGAGTTTCTGACCTCCTTTGGGGTTAGATATGATGGTCTCCGTTGTGCGTAAGCAAGTGGTTTCAATCCTTAATTGCAATGGGGAAGTGGTCAGACAACATACAGTCTTGGCAGGATAATGGCAAAACATCTTGGAGGAAAACCAGAAAATAACAAATACATTGCATATGAAGTGAACATGAATTTCTAACGTAACCTGGAAAATGTGTAACATATAGGAAAGCAAAATACTGATTTTTTTTTTCTTATTATTACGCTTATTTGAAACAGGAACATTGTCTCATACTATTCCCTTATTCCTCTTTACTGAAATTAAAGAAGTGGTCTGCACATTTTCTTCTTACATCACTAGTACACAAATCCAAGCATTTACTATGAAGAAATGGATGGGATGTGGGTTTGGACTATAATTATGAATTGAAAATGAGCTGCCAGTCATCAGTAATGAAGCACCAAGTTACAGGATTTTGTCTTGTTTTATCTAGGAAAGAGAATTGCTTCACAGCAGAACACTAATACCTTGCATTCTACAGCTCACCTCTTCTGAAGAGACAGGAAATCTTTCACAATATCATTTTGGTAGCTCACTACATCCTTTTGAGATATATTTTACTTTACTCACTTTACAGAGGATTAAACAGAGACATGGAAAACTTAGCAGCTCTTAGTCTCTCTATAATTCAACATGACAGCTGGGAATTACTTCCAGGAATTATGTTTCCGGTGTTTTCTTACAATCACTTCAGTGATTCTCTTGAAAACGTGTTGGCCGGGATAAAATCCAGCTAACACTCCCAGTCTTGTTCATGAAGCTGATTATCTGAATAAACACTGGTCATCATGCAAATCCCTGAAGGAAAAATTAAAAAACAACCAAACAAAGAAACAAAAGCCCAAAGAATGAACAACCAGCAACCTCTCACCTAAGATTTTCAAAGTGGACTACTTGGCCTCACAGCTCTCACCACTACTTTCAGATAAAGATGCGCATCATTTGAATTTGGGCACTTCTGTGCTTGAACTATTTTTCACTGGTGTGGATGCATTCTCCCTCCTGCTGACCTCCCTTTGTATCCATGATCACTTTACACTACAGATACTAAGGTGCCGGGACATTGTGTACATAAGGTAATTCAGCTAATAGCAACATTACAGATGTTGGTGCCCATTTCACAGCTGGCGCTCCTCTCTCCCCCATGAATCTCCAAGTGCTTTTCTAAACATACCAGTATCAGTGTACTTATCTAGCAGACAGGGAAATTGAGGCACAGCCACTTGAGGGCGGTCTGGAAACCAGTTCAACTCTGTCAAGAAGATGGGAAATGAAAAGGCTTTTCCACTGCCAAATCCCATAGACATCCCATTTGGCAGTGCTGTCTGCCCTCAGCCCATGTAATTTTTTGAGAGCCAAGCCAATGCTATCTCTGCACAATGCATCAAGAATATGTATACAAATACTAATGGAGCATCAAGGCAGTAATTCACCTTCTGAAGTGATACACAGAAGCTTTGTCCTCATCCCATTCCTCTCACACCTTTTTTTTTGCCTTTTCCGGAGTGTAACTCATAAACACATAAGAAAAACTGTACGACCATAAGCAGTACTGCTGGTTTTAGATCACAGGCTTTCCTAGCTATGTAATAAATCCTCTGGTTTGTTCAGTAAAGATCCAAGCCTATCTCTGATTTTTTGTGAGAAATATACAAATAAGAGTAACTCCTACTTGGTCCCAGTCCAAGAAAAAACATCACTTGGAAGTTAATAATTTAAGACTCTTTTTGACAGTAGAAATTGTTCCTTTATTGTCTTAGAATATATGCACAGAAAAAGGCACAAGAGTGGTAGTTTAATTCAGTAAGAAATTTGTTACTTGCATCACCTGATAAGTAATGGCAATAATTCTTACAGAGCATGTCGATGTCTCATCCTAAATCATTTCTGTCTTCAGAAATAAGGGAGTTGGCACCTGATACCAGTGGGACTGTGGAGTCATCTTGCTCTACCAGAAGAAGTGCATATATGCCTCCATCTTCTCCAGGAAGTTTTTTACTGTAAATCCATCTTTATTCTAGGGGACATGTGTGGATTTTCATAGCTTGAGAAATATTTATAACATCTTGTGTCACTACCTGCTGCCTGTTTAAGTGTGACAACATGAACAGCACATCCTGATATATTCAGCATTGCTCCAGTTCCTCCAGGAGAAGCCAAAACCTGACAAGGAGCTTTCCTTAGTCAGTCTGGTACTGGGCGAAAAATCCTTCCACACTTCCCACAAGGCAACTCCCCTAAGATATGATAAAACCTGGCATATGTGGAAACTGCTACTTCAGGGCTGGTTTGGATCAATCTCCCAGTTTTTATATGCATCTAACGTTTATAATTCACCTGAAGTGCACTAGCTTGTTTGCAGCTCAGTCACCACCATGTGGGGAGAGAGGAAATATCCATTTAAAAGTCATTAGACTCTTTACCTGTAAGTCTGAATGCCTTTGCTGATATTAAAGGGCTTGGACTTGGAGGTCTGTTCAGCCTGACCAGGAAATGACCTTTAAGTGGATAACTGGCTGCTGTTTTGTCTACATTTTATAAGGAAAAAGAGAGTAGGAGAGGAGATGTTATATTACATCAGGGTTATATTTCTGAACTAAAAATACATCACTTTTATGAAAATGAGGATTCTTCTATTAAAAAGCCCCTATATATTGGAGGGAAAGAGCAGTTCTACTGAGGATACAGTTTCAGTTGTTTATAATCAGACACCTTTTTTCTCTTCTCACTTAGGATTGACCAGGTACTGCACATAGAAATATCTTGGGAAAATGTCATTGCCATTTTCAATATATTAGAATGGTTTCAGATGGCTAGAGAAAACTGCTAAGGCATTTTCCACCCAGGACGACATTCGGAGCTCTGAAGCATAAGTGAAAACAACAAATTGGTTTGTGCAATTCCCATTTGCTCTTTTCACTTGCTTGCAGTACACCATTTTCAGTATTAGACCTTAAAACCTGGGGAGTTAGTTATCACAAAACGAGTGTAGCTTTCCATTCTGGTAAGAGTTTCCCAAAGGTCAGGTGTTGTTCACTCTAAAACTGTGTTAAAATTTAAGTTTCACGTATGGTTTTTAGAGGTTGCATTATATGGTCTCCATGGGTGTCACTGTTGAATTTTTTGGGGAAAAGGTGCATTAAGCCTAAAAATTAACCTGAAAGTAGTTCTGCAAGGTACAGTCAACATATAAAAATAATATAGAAGAAAGAGTGGGCAATTTATATTCTCTTACACATTTTTAATCACCAGGGTGCAGATAATTGGTAGTCCCCAGCCAAGTTCGAAAGCTAAAAAGGAAACTACCTTTGTTGCAGGTTTGTTGAAGGATTTGCTTTCCAATATCGTCATATTCTATTGTATAGACAGTTTATAGTGTTAAATGAATGTGTGTCTTCCATCCTTTTGTTAGTCTTGAAGATAATACTAATATACCTAAAGGTCCAATTCAGTTCCAATCAAAAAAAAAAATAAAATGAATCCAGTCAGGAATATGTAGGGTTAGATGCCAAATATCTGCTTTTCAAAAACCTTAATTTTTTCAGGTTAAAAATAGTGGCACTTATCAGAAAAATTAACCAAATCTTTTTTGGCATTATAGAATATTCATCTGCCAGTATAAGGAAATGCTACTTTCTCAAAGGCCAAGTGGTAACCAAATTCAAAATGCTAAAAAAAACCCTGAAGGAATCGCTTAAAACAAAGACATTAGCATCATATTTTAATTCTTTGTAACTCAATTTCCTGTTCTGTGATTAATTGCTTAAACTTTTACTGGATTAACCTTATTTTCATCATTAACCTTGTCCAATAAAAGTGAAAGCAATGTGGCAGGTGCAGGTTAGTCTGCTCCCACAGTAACAGGTAATCTGTTTACAGGGTAAATTTACATAGTATTGGTGAGCTTACAACCCAGCATGTCTCGGAATGCAGCTGCAGGAGTCAGTTTAAAGATAGCTGACAGCAGGGAAGAATTGTGTGGTGGAAAGCTCCCATTTTCCAAACATAAATCCAAAGGGCAAAGAGAGGATGTTGGGAAGACAGCAGATTACCTAAATGCCCGTACCTAGCTTTTCTTCTAGATCTCACCTTGAGTTTACTTGAATATGAAGTCATAATTTGAGTTTCTTATGTAACAGATAGCCTAAACCATATCTCATTCTGTTGAACTCATTAACTACGGTAGTTGCAACACCAAAGTAAAGTAGCTAAATCAAGAAATATAATCTGGCATCACCAGCACCAGCTTTGGAATCCTGTTTTAGGTATGTTGCAATGAATATCAAACAATTCAAGAGAACAGAAGTGAGAAAGGTCAATAGAAGAAAAAATAAACAGGCTTTTTGAGATTTTGGAAAAAGCAACATCTTTGTGACATAATCCTGAATTTAGAAGTGTGTTTGGGTTTGTTTTCTCAGTTAAGTAGATGCCGAAGATGGTTCTGGTTATGTCTAGTCTTGCTTAACACATTTTGTTTTAATATTCTGATTTAGCTTCTTATCAGTCAGTAGGTCTTTCTACTTTTCTCCAGGTTGAAATTGTTAGTGTTGGATGCCCCAGCTTAAGGTTAGATTAAAAAAAATCTAGTCAAAACCATTTATTTTGGGCAAGGTTGGTGAGATGTTAGCAGCTTGCAGACAAGAAGTCTTTTTGCACTACAGATGTTTCAGTATCTGGCTTTAAAGGGATTTTCCCTGCAATTATGTTAAGTTATCCACAAACTTAGTTTCTCTCTTAGTTCAAATGGCAGACGCCCATGTACTGGATCAAAATGTTCTAGTCCCTCAAATGCATATTGCACAATGCTGTTGAGCACTGGGGCTTCTATGCTTTCAGTTTCCTTTTTTAAAAATCTAGGAAGGAGACACACAAATCTGTTAAGAGCATAAAGAAGACTGCTAAGGAAGTTAGGAAACATGCAATGTGTATATACATCATAGTACTTTCTGTACATATCAGAAGCATATACAATTTTCATTGTTAGGGTATTTTTTAATTGTTGATTTTTTGGCAAGCCTTAAAAGGTGATATAAATGCTTTGTGGAAGGCACCAAAAGACAGTGTTGCGCAGAACTAGCCAGACTCTCTCTTTAAAGCCTTAAGCAACTCAAGACTGGCTCCCACAATGAAAGTATGTTGTGTGACCCCATGGAAGTGAACAGAAATGTGCCTGCACAATTTTTTTAGATCCAGAACGGTGGCATCCTCCTGGACTCAGCTCTGCACCCAGCCCATTTCATACTGAGATGGAAGATTCCTGAGTATCACTTGGCTGTGAACTCCTTGAGGTACTGTTCTATCTATCGCACCAAGGTCTGTGGTAAACCTCCTGTGGTTATCGGCCTGATGAAAATTTTGCTGTGCGGCTCTGCGATGGGTCAGGAGTGTTAGGAATTCCTGCCATAGCACTTGTGTGGCTACAGCAGTGGAACTGCTTTTTATTATCAGTGGCTTACTTCTTGATTTAAATATCTGTGAGTCTCTCATTCCTTTTATTACTTAAAATCAAACAGAAAGATAGGTTGCAGCTGAGTCAATTTTCATAAAGTATAATTTTTGTCCCAGTATATATTGTCCCCAAATGTTGTAAGATCCCAGGAAAAGAATGATTAATGGCAAAGGAGAAGATGTATTCCTGTGGCCAGAGGTATAGGGATAAAAGATGGAGGAGGGGAAGGCAAGATTGTAGACTCAGAAAGAATGATGACGTTTGTTTTCCCAAATGGAAAGCTATTGTCCTTTGAGAATACTTAACATATTTATCTTTTAAGCAAGGAAAAAGAATTCCCACTACATAGACTGAAAATCTGACAAAGGTCTGAGAAATAGGATCTTCTCAGGCTTTGTCTGTAGGTGGGTAAAGTCATAATAGCTCTGTTTTTCTTGGTTTTCTTTACATGAGAAAAACTGAGTAAGAATGCCTTACTATGCATAATTGTAAGGATATTCATTTCTTCAAGTCTTTTTACACTGCATCTCAGTCGACTGAAAGGTCAATTTAGTTATTTTTCCCTCCCTCACATCCTATACCAAGGGGGAAAAAAAAGCCTAACACCAAAACATGTAGACAGGTCTTTCAAATTTCAATGAAAATAACAGATATTACCCATCAAAACAGCTTCCACCCAGAGCAAGGATGACATAGCCACAGACTGACTGAGATTTTCCTTCCAACAGACAGAGCTTTACCTCAGAGAGAGACAGGCAGTACTTTGCTTAGCTGAAACAACTGACATGATTTCACTGTAGAACATCTTCTGCTCTGGGACTGAAACCTTTGCTCTAACTGCACCTACCAAGTTATCATATAGCTGATGGAGCATATTGACTATAAAAAATGCTAGGCTCAGCAATTTTTTGTTTGGCATGGCACATGCAGAAACTTTGGTTGCATACTGGTTTGGTTGCATGTAGGTTTTGCATTTCCTTCATATTGTCCGACCAGTGTGCTGGGAACATCACCAATCTTTTGGGTGGGCTCTAGAACAGACTCTTATTTCCCAGTTTATTTAAATTCAGGGCATGAAATCATTGACACAAGACCACAAAACCCATGAAGTTTACAGACAAACTAAAGCCTCTTCTCCAGTGGCTTAGATGCAGTTTCGGCATAATATAATACTAGGAAAGCAAATATGATTAAACAGGGACTTAATTTCTCTGCTAAGCCATGGAATAGTTAGGCAGACTGTCATTTCACAGGTGCTTAACTACAGGTCAAACACGGATGCAGTGCAATAGTGATCTCAGTTTCAGTATGCTTTCAAACTGACTGAAATTAAGCTCCTGCTCGAACAACTTTGCAGCATGACACAGAAAATTTGAGCTCTCTCTTCCTCTGTGTGCACAGCAGATAGGGTAAGCTGGAAGCTGTCATGGACTTCCATACTGACCTTATCAGTCCATCATATCATCCAATCATAAAACAATATGGGACAGAGAAGCTGGCTTCAGGCTGGGCTGTGAGGTGGCACCCCTGAGCTCAGGCAGGTCATGCATGGAACCTAGGGTACATTTGACAGCTCCTGCATCTCCTTACACCAAACCATGTTGGAAAATCTATTTGATAAGAACCCTTCAGCTGAAGGTTGTGAAGGACACGTACTGTGTTTCCCAGTAGACAAATTCCAACCATCTGTAGACTGTAAGAAAGTAATAAATTGCACATGAGCCACAAGAGAGACTCAGTTTTATTAACTAAATGGAAGTAGAGCTCTCTGTAAAAAAAATATAACTCTATTTGGAGGTGCACAGCATGCTTGAAATTGGGTTCAAGATTATCAAGACCAAAGTGTTGCTAGTTCAAGCAGTTGTGACAATAAAAAACCGAAGGCCAGTCATGAGAAAGGTCATTTGCCTGTGTTAAAAGGCACTGGCATCATAACCATTAATGTTTTTCTCCAGCTGATGGCTTTCTAATAGCTTTTACTTCAGCCTTCAGAAGGCTCCTTGCCTTGCTGTGCACCTTTGGATCCTGGAGGGTATCACAGTGCTGTTACTTCTGGTCCCAGGCAGGGCATCTCCCACCAGAGCTAACATTTCAGTTCCTGAGCAGTTTTTCTAATTGAGCTCTGCATGTAAGTGTTTGGTTTTAAGGGATAATGTTGCGGCTTTTTACATTGTCTGCAAGTATGCAGAGCTGCTGTGCATTACCAGTGCTTCTCAAGAGACCTGTTAACTGCTTTTTAATATTTCAACCTCTGACCTGCATGTTAATGTTTTGTTATAATTGGAAAAGTCACTCTCCCTGACTCAGCAGTTTTAGTCCATGTGTGTGTTCCAAGTCTTACTTTCTGACTTTATTGACACACATAATAACTTTATTGCTTCTCCTCTTGCTGGATACTGTTATTGTGAATTCTCAGGCATAGAGTCTTCAGTCTTGATGGGAATGCATAAACTAGAAAAGAGCAAAGTCTGACTTTTTTGTATCCCAGTCTGAGACTGCAAAGTTGTCAGGTAACAAGGGGCGGGGGGGGAAATGCATCTTTTCAACAGAAAAAATGTTGATCCAGTCCAGCTCTCCTATCAATACATGTCAACAGAGTGCTCCTTGTCAGTCTGTGGCCATGGGGACCATTTGTGCCGTCAGTGTAATACCTGGCCAACCACTAGTTTTTTAAATCTGGATTTGAGTGTCTGTTTTTTTCTATTTTCCAACTTCGTCCACAAAATTCTGAACCAGAGCTCATAGAAATATAGAATCATGCAATATTTCAAGCTGGAAGGGATGTATAATCATCACTGCTTCCAACTCCCTGCTCCTTACAGCACTACCTAAAACTAAACCATGAGACTAAAAGCACCATCCAGACACTTGAACTCTGACAGTCTTGGTGCTCTGGGGAGCCTGTTCCAGTGACCAACCACATCCTCATTGAAGGGTTATTCCTTGTCTTACAATTAGACCATATTAATTCCTGCTGAAGCATGGTCGAAAGTAGCAAACTGATTTAGAGCATTTGATTTTAGGTTTAGGATGAGCAGTGTTGTCTTAAATACAGTGACATTAAGAAAAAGAAGAGTAGAAGAGTGGCTGTTCAAAGTTAGGATCAACAGGAAAAGTGAAGTTTTCCTGCCACCATACAAAAAACAGTAATTTAAAAAGGATGGGTTCAGTAAAAAGAAACTATTTGATATTATCAGTTAGCACATCCCTAGACAAGCAACTTACTACTGCCTCACATGTGCTTGCATTCATTAAGATCATTTTTATTTTCTTCTTTTTATGCTCCTTTATAGGATCAGCAGACTAGGGAAAATTGAATTTCAGCAGCTGGGAGATAATAGTAAAGCTAAAACTGTGCTGGAAAGAGTTGAAAACACAACAGGAATAAATCAGTGTATTCCAGCTGAACTCACTGAATGCATTCATGGACAATTGCCTCTCCATCTCGTTTTGGGGGTTACATTCTGAGACTGACTCCCCACCAGCTGTGTCCCAGCCTGTGATCTCTGTGATCACAGAGTTCTGGTTCATGAAACGCATCCAGCTGAGACAAATATATTTGGTGGGGTTTTTGACAGGTCAGGTTTTCACTATATCAGCTTCCTGGCTTGCCACATCTTCATGCTCAGTAGTACCAGCACTGGAAATGGATGGGAGAGGACATTCAAGGGCAGGAGAAGAGCTGGACCGCATCATCTTCAGCTGATGCGAGCTTCAGCTATTAAAAAACCACAGTGTAAGAGCTGTGGCTATGGGAGAGGGCTTAGAGCAGGGCACACACCTGCATCACCATCTCCAAGTACATTATCTGGCCATGAACCTAGTCTGATAAATGTCATGCCTGAACAGCAACTATTAGAGCAAGGTGCAATTTTTAAGCAATTAATTTCATGCAACGCTTAGCTACAGCGGTAAGAACCACAAATAACTCTCTGGGTTTCATTTCCTTCATGTGGTCATGGATTTTCCAGAGAAGCTCTACACCTTTGTCTGCAGCCCATTCAAGCAATCCTAAAATCCCACAACAGTGATTGACATTGTGAGTGCCCTCAAATTCAGCTTCCATTTGTGCCAACATTGATTTGATGTGCTGTTTGTAAACAGTAGCTGAATATTGCAGCTCTCTTTGTCCATGCAAAAATGAGCTGCATAATCCCACAATATGAACAGACATGTACAGCAGACTGAGTCATCTTAGTATGGTTTCTTTTGTTAAACCACTGCCAACGCAGCTGAGTAGCCTGTGGGAGACAGCCATGTTACCTTCTGACTGTACCATTTTGACAAGGATAAAAGAAAATATTCTTATGGCCTGTGGGAAGGTGGATGTCTTGGTCTCAGCTGTGAAGGAGTGAAGTGTTAATCAGTCATTGCATTCCCTTAATGAGGAACTGCATTAACTGTCATTTGCTTTATTGCTTGAAGGGTTGGAGAATTATGTTAAACTCATTCAGCCCAGATCCTTCGCACCGTGTATGCACTCGCAATTTTCATTGCGAGTGCATACCTTACCATAAGGAATAGATCTGTTGGAAAAATGCTGTGGTTGAATAAGAGTTGCATTGTTAACTAGAGACATTCCCAAGTGGCAACATCTGCTTCAACACACCATGAGACATGGAAGCACCAGCAAACACAATAATACCAAATTCAAAGCAGCACCTGCTGCTTTGAACAGTTGTCTTTTCATTTTTAGAACATGTTCGTACTTTGCCAATGTTCTATAGGTATGAGAAGTGACTCAATCCTGTTTTCTTTTTTATTATTTTTTATATTTTAGGGGCGACATAAAGTTAAATTATAAAATACTTCTGGTGAACAGAACAAGAAATATCTATAATTAATGAGAGGAAGATGTATTTAATAAAAGTTAAGAACAAGCTAAAGGTCCATTAGGTTTTTTTAAACAATATATTTTTCTTGCAGAAGCTTTTTTTATTTTAACCATTTTTCTTAGCACAGCAGAAATAGAAAGTATAAACAAATATTTTCCTGTTATTCTAGATGCACCATTTTTCCTGTTCCAGCATAAAAAAGGACTATTTTACTCACCCAAAGATGCAGGGTTTTGAATCTTAATCCAGCTCCCAGGTATCGGATGGGTGACTGCCTACTGGTTCCAAACTGCTGTGGAGCAGAGAGGAACAGCACATTTCAGACCTCTTTCTGCACCTGTGGAAAGCTGGGATTTGCTGCAAAGCCAGGTAGCACAGAAGTTAAATCATTTGGAGAGAACCTCTGCCAGGATGCTGGCTCAACATGTGCCCCAGCTCTGCTCTGGCGTAGTCACAGGGGGCATTTCCACCCTGTGGGGATGGGATGAGGGAAGCAGACTGCCTACAAGTTCTGGCTGCCATGTACCTCTGAAGATTGAAAGCAGTGACTTGCTGCTGAGAGGAAAAGGCTGGAAAAAGCTGATGACTTTGGAGGCAGCAGCTCATTGCCGGTTGAAAAGCACCACTAAAATGTCCTGCTGGCTGCAGCCCACTGCTGGGGACTGCTGTGAGTGAAAGGTTGATACTGGAGAATATTTTCCTACTTCCCAGTACTGTGCTTCCAGTTAAGGGAAGTTGTCATTAAGCAGATAAATGTTTCATGCCTTTGGAAGTATCCTGGGCACCCTGGAATACGTTGCCCTCTCCCCTTCTAGAGGGTGAAGGTGACCACACACACTTCGTCATGGTCACTCAGAGAAATCAGATCCCTTTTTGTCACATATTTTTGTCACCTTTTTAGCCCTACACCAGGCAGAAATCTCTGATTACTTGCAACCATTATACATTTTTGTAGAATCATAGAATGGCTTGGGTTGGAAAGGACCTTAGGATGAGCAGGGACACCTCACACTAGACCATGTCACCTAAGGCCATGTCCAGCCTGGCCTTGAACATTGCCAGGGATGGAGCATTTGCCACTCCTTTGGGCAACCCATTCCAGTGCCTCACCATCCTCACAATAAAGAACTTCCTCCTTATATCCAATCTAAACTTCCCCTGTTTAAGTTTTAACCCATTACCCCTTCCTTGTCCTGTCACTACAGCCCCTAATGAAGAGTCCCACCCCAGCATCCTTGTAGGCTGCCTTCAGAAACTGGAAAGCTGCCCCAACTTTCTCAGCCTGTCTTCATACAAGAGGTGCTTCAGCTCCCTGATCATCCTTGTGACCCTTTTCTGGACTTCCTGCAACAGCTCCATGTCCTTCTTATGTTGATCTTCAAGAGCTGAGATCTGAGTGCCTATGTGCATTGGGTTTTGGTTTTTCAGCAGCTAGCTACATCTGTAAAATTCTGCTCTGAACAGTAAGAGTTCATACTATGTAGTTCTAGATACTTGGCATGCTCCAGACTGCTTCCAAGCTAAATAGTAAAGGTGTCCTAATAAAAATGTTGTGCACTCAGAGGAAAAATTCATTAAGGAAAAAGCACTCTTTTTAAAAATACCATAATACAGTGCTGCAATGCAATATTGCAGGAAATCCTTGCATTTAATGTATTGCCAAAAAAGCAGAAAGAGAAGCATAGGGGAGGTTAAACCGATCTGTTTGTCATCTTACATATTGTTTGGGAAAATTAAAAAAAGTTGCAGTTTGGGTATGTGTAATCTCAGAAGCTCCTGGCCTCAAACACAGACAAGAAATACATTCATAAATTACAAACTGGGACAAATTCAGGTGTCATTTTCACTTTCTTTCACTGGTCTGAAGATAGCTGGCTAAGCAAAACTCTCCTGTATCTCCGGGTAGCAAAACAGAATTTGGCTGCTCTTCAGGGCTGTAGGTGTTCACTGTGGGTTTTACTGACATATTCTTGTACACTTTAGGAGGAAACTGTCTTAGTGTGGGCTGTTCAGAAAGGGTTAAGAACCCACTGCTGTTGCTTGTGATAAAATCTTTTCACTGTTTCATTTTCACTGTGGACTAATTCTGCTTTCATTTGTTAATGAACTGAGCACTGCCATCTTGTGTTTTCTCTATCAAGTGCAATTATTCTTTAAAATACCTTCTTTAAAATTTTTTAAACTATTCTTTAATATTATTCTTTAAAAAAGGGCAGGAATAAAAGGTATCTATGAAGATCTTGCTGGTGGATTACTTGCTACCTCCATTACAATGCCTCAGTGATCTTGGGATGTACGAACCTAAAAATCCAAAGAATAAAGTTAAATCAAAAGTGCAATATAATTTTCAAAGCTGACTTGTGTAGCTTTGATATATATTCAGATTTGAACCTTTCTTCCTACATTTTTTTGGGTGGAGATTTAACAGTATCTAGTGAACTTCACAATCTGGGGGCTCTACATTTCTCTGCACAATTCTGAGACCACTCCTATAGACATGAGCTGAAATTCTAGTAATTATTTTTAAAGTTTGTTGAAGGGTGATTCTGGGAAGATATCCTGGACCCAAACCTAACAGCTCTTTATGACAGGTATTAATGGAAGAGCTGTTCTTTGAACAATGTTCTGGGCAACAGCTGGGAGACAGCATCATTTGAAACAGTCCAAGGTGAAACCAGGACACGAAGATACTTCACTCTCAGGACTGCTTAGCATGGTTCTCCAGTAAAGGGAGTGATGCTAACGCAACCTCACTTTATGAAAATCAGTTCAGTAAAACATAAACTTCAAAAAAAGACAAAGAAATAAAACTGTCTGGCTTGCAGACTTCTGTTTTCTAATGGATTTAGAGAAACACTTTAGGAGAATAGTCAGTGTAAGGCAATCAAGGCATAATTACACATCAGTGCTGTTAGGGAGGTCAAAGTGTGGTACAGAGCATCAGGAAAACCAACCATACACAGGCACTGGAGTTTCTTTCCTTCAAGAGGTATTGACAGTGCAAGTATGCCTACAGCTATGTCGGTGCAAGTATGCCTACAGCTATGTCAATAAAAGTATGGCAAGAAAGAGTATTGGTAAGAACTCACTTCAACATATCATAATTAAAAGCTGGATAATTCAGTATCATACCACAGAAATGCCCTTTAAACTGAAAAAGAGCCTCACACAACTTAAGCTGCCCTAAATGGCTTCAGTTTGGCATCATTAGCAGTGCCATCTTTAGCAAAGCCATCAAGAACAAATTTCTTATCTACTACTTTTATTTTTCTGGCTTTGCAGTGTATAAAGGGGCACCACATGAGTAACCCAGCTGGAATGCCATGGAAGGAAGTTCAAGAGATCTCCTAGCAACTGTACCCACTGCTTGAGGTTGCCTGGATGAGCCCTGAGTTAGGAGTGACAAGAAGCAGGGTGCAACCCAGCACCTTGCAGTCCTCTTCCGCTCCTCTCCTGTGCCTCAAGAGACATCTTCACCCCCAGATCACTGGAAGACAAGAAGCTGCCATGCAGCCCTCATTTCCACAGTGGTGAGACATGGGCTGAGAGCTATTCAAAATGGGGAGACAGAACCATCCCTGACTGGTGCTTCAGGTGATGTCTAGACCATCACAAGGCATCAAGGCCATTGGCTCAAAAACCTACTGATTGCTCATAGCCTGGAATAGCAATGATATTGTCCGAGACAAAAACATTTTTTGCTTCTTGCCAGAAATAAAGTGTGCGTCACTTGATGACAAGGGACTTTTCCCTGACTCAATGCCTGAGGTAAAAACTTCAGCAACCAAAGTCCCCCACGTACAATCCCTCAGTCCAAGAATGGTGCCCTCACACCTGCCCTCCACCATTGTTAGGGCTGTGCTCAAGTTTGCGGTGAGTGCCACAGATCCTGAACCAGCATTATGGGCCATTTCAAGGAGAATACACTCAGCCTTTAGCCAAAAAGTAGGAAGACAGAGGGAGCTGTCCATGTCCACTGAGCAATCCTGCTCCCAAAGTGTCCGGAGAAAGAGAAGATGGCTTCGTGGTTGATTATGGTCAAGCAACCTGCTCTAGTGGGAGGTGTCCCTACCCATGACAGGGGGGTTGGAACTAGATGATCTTTAAGATTCTTTCCAGCCCAAGACATTCTGTGATATGGTTGTTGGTTTTATTTAATATACGGATACCAAGCAAATCAGCCCTAAAGAAATTGCTACAGGGCTTTACCAGTATCACAGGGCCTACAACATAAATGTCTGATGTTGGTGGGCTTTTGCTGAAATGGATTGCGTGCAACTGCACACCACCACATGGACATACGCAGTCTGGGATGTGCTCGTTGAATGAGTTCTTGGAAGCAACCTAAAAAAGCACACTGACATGACCACAGGATGGCTGCTTCTCCTCCTTTGGCTCTCCAGTTCTTCCCACTGCCCCAGAAATCCTTCATGGCTGGTGAGAACAATTTACATAATGCACATGCTAGCATATAGGTATCAAAACATATGGAGGGAGGTGGTATTTAGTACAGTAGCAGATTGGTTACATCGCCATTAGTTAGTCTTGGTGCTCTTTAAAGTCTTATTTCTCCATATGGGAGATGTAAAAGGAGCTTAATGATAACATGAGGGTTTGCTGGTTTGTTTTTTCTTTTCAAAGAATATTGAAAGCCACTGCTTAAAATACTGCATGTAACAGCTAAAAACTATTAAGTCTCTTCATGGATACGATCAACAAAGTAGAAATAAATTGCTTAGCTAGAAAAGGTTGCAAATAGTTTTATTAATGTTTGCAAAGCACTTTGAGGCCCTAACATGGACAGTGGAAACAAATACTGTATAAACATGCTATTATTAAGTGACCACTCTACTCTGGGAAATGGCATGGGAGTGGTTTTTCCATATTCATTGTGACTCAGTGATTCCAGGTAAAACACATCCATTTCACAAGTTAAAAAAAGAGAGTAGTACTCTTAGCTGTCAGCTCTGTCAACACTTCTGAGGAGTTGAAAGCCAAGCCATGTTTTGCCTGGCTTGCTGTTTAACACAAGCAGTAGCGATGTTATAGGCCAAACACTCCTTGCCATTGCTTTCCATCCCATTCCACAGGATTTCACATGAGGACGTGAGTACTCTGCCCGCAGATGAAGGGCTGAGACACCGTCAGTCATTGCTTATTTAACAGTGCTATTAATGACCACTGATTTCAAAAGCCTCCAGCTCTCCCTCCCCATTCAGCACTGTTTCAGCAGTTTCTATATGCTAAAACTGTTAAACATTTCATTTGATGAATAAGGGCAGCAATGACTAAATTTGCATCGAGAATAGGTAGATTGGGTAAGAGCTGCCATTTTCACATAGTCACTCTAAAGAACGCAGTTGGAGGTACTTAATTACACAATTAATATTTGTCAAAATACCCAAAATTATTCATCTTCTCCCTGCCCTAACAACCCATCAAAACATCACTTCTTTTTCAGTGTGGCTTCTAACCACCAATATTTAGCACAGATAGTTATGCTTCTTCAAATGTAAAGTAGTTAAGTTTTGTAAAGCGTGATGCATGAAGCAGTTTTACCAGCTGTTTTCCCAAGTCTGAATTTCTGAGCTAGACCGATATATTGTGATCCTGATGCATGACTTCTGGTGGTTTCGTGAAAAGCATCAGGAGGGGAAAACATTGTTGTATTGTATTTCTACTGTGTTTGGATTATGGCCCATGTGGGCTCCAACACCCCCAGAAGCAAGCTGAAGCTGGCCTTGTGGCCATCAACACTGCTCTGAATATGGCTTAGGAAAAGTTCCATTTAGTTTTACACTTGCAATAACATTATGCTTTGCATGTTATTTTTTGTTAGCTGAAAAGCATATGTTTTGACTTTTCCCATCAACGTAGGAGCAATGGCTTGTATTTTAAGTCATGAGACAGAAAAGAAACAACAAAGTTAAGGCTTTCTTTCCAAACTGCACCTACGCAACATTTTTAAAAACATTTTTTCTAATTTGCATAATTGCTTTTTGCTATTTTTTAAATCAATTTTGCTAATTATCATCACTCAACTTTTGAACAGACTTAATGATTCTCAAGGACGTTCTCAAAACATAGAAGCAAATTTTCTCTACCAGGGTATTTAATGCTGCAACTTCAGCCAAAAAGTGCTGACAGATATGAAATACATCGAACATATTACTTCCTTCACTGGTCCGTAGAAAATCTAATAAAATCAAGTGGCACAGAAAACTTTTCTGCAAGGTGGTCTGACATCAGAGGTCTGGATTCCATTGCTCATAGGGATTGATTACAGCTAGTTGATTACCTATGAATTGATTACAGCTAACTCATGTCAGGTCTTACATTAGTGGCCAGCAGCCATCACTCTCCAGACCTTGCCGTCGCAGACAGAAATTTGCTCTGATGAGATCATCTGTGCAGTCAAAACCTACTCAAGCTAGTAAAGGTATAAAACCTGGTGCTGGCCATAACTGTTACCTTGTTATTTGCTGGACTTCAGCTACTGTACATTCAATAGGCATTAAAAAATATAAAAAATGTACTGCTTTTCTGATACCAGTATTGCAGTTTTTAAAAATGGTCATTCTAAAACTGAGTAGCTGTAGATTTTTCTAGCAGAGCTATCAGCAACTCATCTCTCATTACACCGATTTCTGTTATGATTACAAAAACAAGCTCCTCCATGAGGCTGAAACGAAAACAAATCATGGCAAAATGATAAGAAAACATGCAAGATTTCTAATGGAATGAATTCTGAAAGCATAATTATTTGAAAGTCAAGTAAAATCTGTTAATGTGAAGGGAACGATTGCAAGCACAAACTGACTGGAATGATTCAGTTTTACTTAGTTAATGAGAACTGCAGTTAAAAAAAAATCCCCTAAACTAATGTTTATGTACTGATACAGTGTAGGACCCAGCCTGACTTTTTGAAAGTATGTTGGGTGATAAGTTAATCTTCTGAATGTCTCTGGAGGCATTTTCCTCTCCCCAGTGACTACAGAGAATGTGAAAACCTTGTTATGAAGGAATACTTCATCAAACGTCAAATTGAGGCACCTGCTAAGCTGGGCAGGATGGAGCCCACTGTAAATATACAAAACAGCCACAAAGAGAGCTCTCTAGATGCTGTGCTGAGGAGTAGGCATGCCCGCATGAAAGTGGCCTTGTTGGACCTTATAGTTTGTGTGAGATCCCCAGTATTTCTTATGGAGCAAATTCCCTGACAGATGACACCCCTGAACCTGGGGACTAGCCTCATCTCAAAGCTTGCAGTTTCATAGCATCCACTTTCATAATGTGGATCTACGTGTGACAAGAACATGGTTATATGTCAGAATGAGAATACTGCATTCATGAACTCTGCCTTTTATTTTGTGGGATGGGGATCTCTCCCATGCGGGTTATTGCAGGCAAGGCAAGAATTAAATGAAAGATTTTTAATAAAGAATTAAAAAGCCATAAGGACAATTCAGCTCACAGGAGGGAAAGCTTCAACAGCTATAGCTGGCCACCCCTGAGAGCATAAGATCATGGGCAGGTATAACCATCCATGTCCCTTGGACTGAGCTGACCTCAGGTCAGGCTCTCAAGTGGACTTGGTGACATGCAGGCAAGTTAGTTTGGGAATCATTAATTGGTCTTCTTTTAAATTAGCATTGAAGATATTGAAGGTATTGAAGATGCTGTCACATTCAACAGAAGAGACACTGAAATATTGACATTGAAAAAGGCAGAACACTGTTTTTACCCGGCATCAAGAAGCTTTTCTTGGAGAAACCAGCCATTTGCAGAACAATATGCACTCAAAGTTGTACTCCCCAGTTAGTATCCTTGATTTTTGTTCACACGCTGCACATAGATAATATCTCTGTCTTAGTGACATACCATACTACACACAGAAGAGTCAGACACAGCGGTGATTATCTTGTGGACAATCCCTAGTTTCTCTTGGAAACATTTCAGGGATGAAGTAACAGTAACCACGCTGAAAAAAAGTCAAATAAACAGTACGGTATTATGGCAACTGATTACATCTTGTTCAAAAAACATTAAGGGTTCTGCTCTCTCTTCTTTTTTTTCTTAACTTACGCATATATTTTTCCCTAGTTCTACCCCTCCTCCATCCCCAATCTTCCAACAGGGATTTGTGTACAAAGCAAAATAGCTAAATTAACTGCCCAGTACTGCTCCCAGAGGAAATCCAAACTATAGGAGGCATACTGGTTTAAAGGCTGCTAGTCAAGTAGTGCATTTGACTGTGAAATTAAATATGGCCCCAGGGATACCTTTTGTGGTCACAATATACAATGCGTAGCATTCGCAGCAGGATAATCACAAAGTTGGTAGTTTGTGCAAATTAATGGTCATCCAAGTAAAAAAAGGTTGCCATAATTGTGAATTATCACTTATCACTCCTATAACTGCAGATTTTTCTTTACAGTGACAATACACAAGGGGGAAAACAAAGCATTTAGGGAACACCAAATATTAAATTGCACCAACAATGAAATCATGCTTGGAAATAGCCAAGCAAATACTAAGATCAGTGCTAGCTATCACATATTATCTGGCCTCAAATACACATGTGCTTCCAAACTTCTGGAATGTATAACAGAAGTATAAATAAGCATTTACCCTAAAACTATTTGGGATGTGAAAGAAAAAGCTCTGGTTTTGAATACAGCATGAAGGATGCACTTCTGGAAGCTACATTTCTGTAAAGTCAGGGCAGTCCTGGTTAAATGCTTCCACTGGTTGCAAGGTCGTGTGGCATGAAGCAAAAGTCCATTATTTAACCAGGTAAATCAAACCAGAAAGCAAATAAAGCTAAACTGTGTTGGAAACCATAAGAATGACTGCAGAACACCAGTGTCACAAGCTTGCACTGAATCACACCACATGTCGACTGCTAGCTTCAGTTTCTGGAAGGAGTGAAAGTAGGGTTTTATGGCAGGAGTGCTGCCTAAAGTCCAGCTGATGTGTGCATAGCTCATGGTATCTAAGTCTAGACTCAGAAGTAGACGCAGCCTCCTACCCACACTGGCTGAAAAAAGTCATCTGAATCACTGCCACAGGGGCAACCAACAACCACCAGCTTCCACCCGTCTGATAGTGTTCGGGCATCAGCAGATCAAGCCAGATTTTATATCCTCACTCCTATCACGAAGAGTAATGAAAGGGAAAGGGAAAGAAGAAGAAAAAAGGAAGGGGCTAGGGAAAAAGGGAGAAAGAAAAGACAAGATGAGACAAGATGAGAAAGAAAAGAGAAAAATTAAAAATAGCTACATGTTTAGTTAATCGCTTTTGAATGTCACCAACCTGGACAAAAGCAAATTATTTGAATGCTCTCTGTCAACTATGTTTAAATCAAATTTCACTTGGAGCAGCAGATTTCTATATTACTAATATTTTGCTACAGAGCTGGCCACTAAACCAAGCACTGCTCTCCAGTAGACCCCTCACTCTGCCACAAATTGCACAATAACATAAGCAAACATAAATAATGCATCTGGAAATACATGACATATTTAAAACCTGCAATCAAAGACAGCACAATAGGGAGCCAAGAACACTGGTACAGGCTCTACGGCATTTATATAGCATGGACCCTTTGCCCTCGAATGCAATCTGCTTGGTACATGCTGGAAAACCTCACTGGGCCTCACTTCGTTCCTGATTGTCCTCGGCAGGGATCCAGGTTTAACCATGCTGGCTTCAGCCAGAGTGATGACTGAGGGAATGAGGGAAGATGGATAAATTCATCCATCAGTCTGAAGGCCAAAAACATCTGCTGGAGTCATGGAGTTGTTGGTTGGCTGAGTTCATATAAAGGAAGCCCCGCTGGGAGTCAGTACCCAGCTCTCTCGAGTTTTGAGGGTTGTCCTTTGAGACCACAGAGTTTTGCTACCTAGGGGCAGCAGAATGTCAAACTGACCAAGAAATCCTGCAGCCCATTAGTGCAGCATGACACAGCCAAAACACTCTTTGTGAATATCAAATAGGTATTAAAATACAGATTTTATTTTTGAGAAATCCTTGAGGCTGCACACAGCCCAAAAGCTGAGCTCATTCCACTAAATTAAAGGTTTCAGATGTGCAAAGATTTGTAGTGCATCCTTTTGGGGAGATGTGAACGTGGATACCAACATGATGTGCAGCAGCGCAAATGCTGAAGACGGATAAAATTTATCATCTTTTCTTTTTGAATAACAAGACCCAAACAGATTGAAAATCAAAATTACAGAGGAGGATAGTTCCTGTGTTAAGGAATTGTAAGAGGCATTTTCTTATCCCTGATGCTTGGTAAGTATTTGATGTAGTAATATTTGGTAACAGTAGGATGCCAGATTCATTCGTATGATGCATTTCATCAGCTTTTGGAAACAATGGGTGTTACTAAAATAAAATGCTAGCCCACAAAATTCTGGATTAACTAAATCTGAGAAATGAAAGAAACCTCAGACACCTTAATTTTCAACTCCTAGATAAGTTTAATCCTAAAAATCAATAGGTAAAACAAGTAAATTAATAATCTGAAAGCTGCAGACTCTGACCCCGTATCAAAATTTACAACTGAATTTAGCCTCTCTCTCTGATGACTAAGGAGTTGCAATAAGTGTTATCCTTGTGGTATAAGTACAATTTCCTAGCAGTCTGCTGTATCTGAGTCATTCCAAACACTAGGCAATAGAGGAATAAAAATTCTCTCTCTTCATTTTGTGCTTCTTATATTTGAGAGAAGGCATAGAACATTTTAGAGACCGTTCCCTGGTTCAAAGCCCATTTAAATTAGCAGGAGTCTTTCTGTTGAATTACCTAGTTCTGGATCAGACCCACCCCCTCTTTAGTACATTAAACAGTGACATTCAGAAGTTGCCTCCTAGTAACAGAAGTTACTAGTCTCACAGTTTAGAGATGTTTTCGTACAGTTATCTTTATAACTGGAGTTTGGGAATCCCATTAACCTGGTCACTATGGGAAATACATATGTGGAAAGAGCCTGATCTTCTAAAGATATGTCACATGTTCAATTGAGAGCTGTATCTTTGGCTCACGTACAGATGTTGTAGCCTTTAAACACAGGCAGGAGTTACTGTGCACCCTAGAATCTGTCAAAGAGTAACACTGCGCTACAGCATGCCTGATCAGATGCGATAGCATGTCTAATTGAGTTATATCCTTTATTAGTGGGTTTATTAGTTAAGGATCCAAGTCACAGAAATGTCAAAACTACTGAAGTTTTCCTGGGCTTTGCATGTGTCTAGCTATGAAGTACTTGGAAATCTTCAACATATCTTCTAATTCAAAAGTGAGCCTCCAAAGGAAGAGACTGAAATGCAGGAGTTCAGGGTTAAAGACTCACCAAACACACCCTGGTCCTTATGCCTGAATTTCCGTTTCCGTAGAAGTGCAATCACTTCTTAATATGATGGAAGTTAGAGTTTCCTTAAATGTTCAGTGAGATTTTTCAAATGTTTTTACAGAAAATCTTTAATGATTAAAAAAGATATTGTTTGTCTTCTTATCTTGAAGTTCAAAAGTGATTAGAAGATGGCTTTTGACACAGCCATGTATTCTCTTGAAAACATCACTTTCGTGTTATGACGCTGGTGTACTTATTCCCCCCGAGTATTAGAAGAACAGTTATGGGTTCTTATTTCATGTGTATTTAATGGGGGAGGGAGAAGATAGGAGATATGATCTGCCCTTTGTAAATTTACTATCTGATTAACAAATAGGGAGAGAAAGAATCTTACTGTAGTAAGTTCCTAGCTAAATATTTAAACAGCGAGATATTAATTCAACAGCAATTTTGAAGTTACTAGCCATCTTATTTCTGTAAATTGTCTCAAAAGAATTACAGTATTGAATCCTGAAATATTTATTGAAGCAACACTATGTTTTGCCTGGGTAAAAACTCAGTAATGACTTCAGCATATAATTCATGTTATTTAAGTCATAGGCAGCATCCATATTTTAAGCAGTAAGTCAGCCCCTTCAATTGTATCAACACTGTGTTGTATAACCTTGTGGCAGGAATAGAAGCAGCTTTTGTTTGAAGCTACTATTTAAATTTTCACCAAAGAAAGGGAAAGTAGTAATTTATCCATGGAAATAGATGTTTTTGAATATTACAAAATAACCATTATTTATAGTTAACAGCATCCAGAACCTTCTCTAAACTTGATGTGAACTTCTATACTCCTTCCAAAGAATGTTTTTAGCCAATCTTGTATGACATTCATAGCCATAATCTGTGGAAAGTAGAGTAACTGGATACCAGTATTTAGTAGCAGTAGGATGTACTCCATCTCTTACTATTTATCAGTTATGCTTTATAATGCCCAAGTAACCAATGAGTGCAATAAATACACTGATTGCATTCTTGAGAAATGAGCCTTTTAAATTGTAATGCTGAACTGCAGAGCTGAAAGGCAGCCACATAAAAAGTCAAATGATATAAGAAACTCCATGCACATCAAAACATGAAATAGTTGCTCTCAGCATTGTTTTTTCACATGTTGATAAAATAAACTGCATCTTTGTTCAGTCAAAACCAAAGTAAAAATCTTATTTAGTTCACGATAACAATTTGAACATGAACTGGTTCTTTAGTCTGTGAAGGTCTCTGGAGGCACTACTCATGGCATTCCCTTCCTTTAACGGGAACAGACATATTATTTTGACTGTGTGCATGTGTGTCATTTTCCTGGGCCTAGATTAAAAAAATAAATAAATCCAGATGCTTGTGAGAGTTAAGGCAAAGATGCAAGCAAAGATAATGTTCGTGAAAAAAGCAAACCAGGGGGTTACATCAGGCTTTCATTTTTAATGTGACCATGATTTCATCACTCGGTGGTTAGCTAGACAGATCGCTAACATTTTTGGTAATTAACACTGTTTTTGTCACTTTGTGAAATTGTTTGCAAATCTATATTTACATAATTGCTTCTCCAGACTGCAACAGAATCTGGCACAGGCATGCGTCATGGAACAAGTTGTTTTTAGACCCGCTCGTTGTCTAACCTCACTGATTGTAGAGACAAGGACGTTTTACCTTCATCGTCTTAATTAGCTGGCCTATGTCGTGTTGCGTCTTTTTACAAGCTCGAAAATAATTAGCTTCTCTTTCCTGGAAACCAATCTCTAACTTTAGAACTGACATACACATTGCAAAAGAAATTTCATTCAAGCAGCAAAATTATATTCATCTGGGTATTATTACCTATGTAATTTCAATGGACCAAGCCAATACCTCCAATCCTAGCCCTACTGCAATCTGCCTGTATAGCACTACATCAAGGATCAAGGTATTAACTTGGGTGCCCAGCTTTACTCTGGAATGATGACTCCATTTTTATCCAAAGATACCCTGAACAGTGAGGCACCGAGTATTTATGGCACTGAGCTTTTCTGTCGTGGCCTGGAGACAAGTACTCTAAAAGCCCAGGGTCCCATGGTAAGACTGCCAACATAGAAAATACAGCCTTTGAAAAATCATTTACCTTGGATAGGAAATTGCCTGTAGATTCTCCTATTATGGATGTGTGTTTTCATATTTCCATTTTAAAAGCTATCGTGAATGTTGAAATCATGTTCTTCCTTCAGCCCTAATACTTTCTTTAAAGCAGCTATAGAAAGGAAATCTGAGTCTCTGCCTACTGCTTTCTATGTGAACAGAATATTAAAATGTGAGAGAACAGTGACACCACAAAAAAAAAAAAAAGCAGCCATTGTAAGAAGGACGAAAAAAAGCATTCTTTCAGTCTTTTGATTACTAACAGTCATATAGCACCCAACTTACAGCACCCAACAGTCATACAGCACCCTCATGAGCTGTCAATGATGGGTCTGTCATGTTTCTAATCATCTCAGTCTCCCACAAAGCCCAGGCACTCTTTCCACTGCCCCTAACAGAAGATACGTTAAGCCCTGTACAGATTGCTAATATTGGTTTCTGCTTCTTTCACTGCAGTTTGCCACAGATGTACCTTTACCTAAGACAGTTTTTAAGGCATGGAAAGAAAAGCTCAAACTTTTCAGAGCAAGAACAGGCATTTACAGGTGTTCCTGTGCCTTAAGAGCTCATTGTTCTTTCCCCATGACCCTTACACATCTTTTTCCAGCATTCCTAGCATGTCTGAAGTGACCACAAATTGTCAGCCCCAGTTTGCTCTGCTTTTCCTGCGGTGTGGAAAACCATATAGGATGCAACTGGTGCGTACGGCACAGCAGGAAGCATATGAGTAGTTGTCTTATTGCTGTTAAATAGTTTCTCCATCCCCAGCTGCAGGGGCTCCATATGAAAGGCCAGTGAGGGGAAAACTCCATATCTGGTTTATTTGTTCAAAGTGTTCACTTATGTCAGATGTTCGGAGGGCTTTCTCCAACCTCTTAAGCCTGCATCCCAAAACTAGTCCTATGGCTAGTACTAATGCAGACATGTATCAGAAAATTGTTTTAAAACAAGAGTAAATAATTATGGTTCAGTGTATATTACAGAGTAACTTTTCTTTGAAGCTTTAGCATTTCTCTGCTTTTTCTCTCTTTATTTATATGGGAGGGAAAGGCACGTGGAAGAAGTAAGGCCAAGGAAAGAGTCTTCTATTTTGAGAGATATGAATCAGCCGTTCATGAAGCCTCTAATAAACGTGCATCAGGTGAAAACAAAAAGTTTTATCTTCTCCTTTGTAGTTGGCCACACTAGATTCCTGACTGTACTGACGGATACATAGCCACTTCACATGGAAAATGGGAAAATAAATTTAAAAAAAAAAAAAAAAAGAAGAAGCCAACACAAGACTAAGCGGAAGAAACACAATTAGAAGGCATCTGTAAATGTGAATTATCACTAACGGCTCAAATCTGTTGCCTACGCGTAGATATTTAAAGGCACTTGAGGTTCCCTTCAAAGTCCTGCCTGGAGTCCGTCTCCTGGCCCGCAGCTCTGCTGTAGGCCTTGTATTGTACCCCTCAGCCTCCCTGGGTGTCTCAGACACCACAGGGCATCTATGTTTAGGCAGTTGAATCCCTAAGCCACAAGTGTTTGATATTCAGGTCCAGACTGTAGACGCCTAAATATACTGTCTAAATGCAAGTGTCTCCATGTGATCCATGAGATCAGCTGTCTGAGCTTCCATTATAGCTGGTGGAGACTAGTCAATACAGGTAGAGGAGTCTGCTCTCCCTGAAACAGACACCTGCATCTGGCCAGCTGAGCAGACCTCCTGACACTGTGGATGGACTAACTCATTTACATCCTACCAGCAGTTTGGCCTATGGATGGGAGGTCAAAGCTTAGACCCTGGATGCAACTATCTGCAGCTAAGAACTGAATCTCAACCTCAAAACCCAATCAGCTATTGTGAGTACCTGTTATTGAGATGGAAGGTTTCAGAATGAAACCTTTATTCCACAGTGTCAGACTTTCTGAAGTTCAGCTACATTGATTTTGATGAGTTGTGCCATACAGGGAGATGTCTGCAGCTATTGCAACACAGCTGTAAATTTGGGTGGCTTTGCAATACTTCATAGAAATAGAGGCAAGGGGGCTCTGATGGCATGAGGTGCCCATAAATACACCTTCTACTGAAAGACCCTCATGTTAAACACAGCTAGGCCAGCAGAGATGAAGCAACACAGTGGTACATACAGCAGCTCTAGAGGTCTTCGCTTCAGCCACCTTTAGAGTATTAGAGACTTGGCCGTAGATATTAAAAGTGTTCTTTTAATCCATACATATAGAAGAACTGTTGAAACATGTTTTCCACTCAATGAATCCATTTTCCAAGGTTTTCCAAAAGCATTGGTGCTATTTTCTGGCACTCGGGCAACCTAGTGCAATGCTGCTTTTCTGCAGGCACCAAAATCCCTAGGAGAGATTTAGAGAGTTATGAAAGCAAACTGTTCCTGCATGTTTGCATAGAGTACCCCTTCCAGAGGGCCAGATAATCTTTCTCTTCACTAGCCTGTTACTGCTCTGTGCCTAAGAAGCTAATTTTATAATGCAAGATACATTAAAAAATACAAAAGTTGAAGTACAAGGCCATGAATCAAAATAGAAAGTGTTTAGCAATAACTGAAAGCAAGTTCAAAACCATTTTCCATGCTACCATTTGCAGGACAAGTTCTCCGAGGAGCAGCAAGTGGCATTGGCCGCAACTAAATAGGATGAAAATGGGGGGAGAAGAAGAAGAAAACATTCCTACTGTCCCTCTGCTGCCATACGGTGTGGAGGTTTGCAGTATTGGGTGCTAAAGGATGGTCAGTGCCTACCATTAAATGTGCAAAGAGAAGGAACGTAGTGAGTAGCTTGGGGGAATGTTTTTCCTTTGTTTGACTTACTAGTTTATGTGGTTTAGATGTCAATGTAGCTACTTGAAACTAGCACGAATATTAACCTGCATATGGACAATAGAATTCATCAAACAATTGCAGAAAAGCTTCTTAAAATCCTCTGAAATTCCATTACTTCACCAGCCCAAGCAAAAACCACATCAATATCCAGGAAAAAAACAACAAAAAGAGTGGGGGTGGGAGTGGGAGTGGTGCATTTTCTCCCTGTGTACATATTCAAGGATTTCTTAGGGACCCATTTTAGGGGGGTTTTATCTTTCTTCACTGTGACAGACTTCTGCCTCGTGAATCCCTTCCTCTCTTCTGGTAAATTTAATACACTTTTCACCTAACTTAACAATATTCCCAATTCCTATTTACTTAATCTGTTTTTATTTTCTCTCTCTTTTTTTTTAATTAAGGCAACTTTAAATGGAATGTTTGCAAACATTGCTTTATAATAGGGAAAGGGAGTTTGGGGCATTTTTTGCTGCATTTGAAAACACACCTTAACTTCACATTCAAAAATACAACACCCACAGGAGAACACAGCTAAAAATGAAAGCTTTAGGAAGACAGTAGAAATTAGTGTGTAGATTTGAATAGGGCTGCTGTGGCAGTCTGGTAGGCTCCAAATGTGTTTACAAACAGCTGCTGTGATTAGCGCTTCTACTATGAAACCTCTTCCCTAATGAATCCAAAAAAATGTGAATACAAGGAGACAAATGCCCCCAAAATCAAGTTCAGACTATGATTCAACAAGATTTTGCGGGCCACATTTACTCAATGTGCATTCTACTTTCTTCAAAACTATGTCAGTATACAGAGTCCCACGACCACAGGATAGGTCATTTTGGCTTTTATTTCCTTTTTTATTTATCA
The DNA here is from genome assembly GCA_009867235.2 of Psittacus erithacus. Lineage (NCBI taxonomy): Eukaryota > Metazoa > Chordata > Aves > Psittaciformes > Psittacidae > Psittacus > Psittacus erithacus. The sequence continues at coordinate 73,104 of WYDI02018341.1, forward strand.
TTTATTTCCTATAATAAGTGATCTCAACTATTAGAGTTTTTTTAACTATGGATTATTTTAAGGATTATTTTCAACTATGCCTGCATTAAGGCGACCTTTTTTCTATGAGTAGGGTATTGCCAATGGAGGTGACTGGGGCACAGGAGGAGGACTAGCCTGTACAATGCCACTGCAGTGCTAGAGGGCCTCAATACTGGGTAGCACACAAGTACAATGGAGTTAAGTCACAGCAGAAAGGCTGCAGTAAATTTTATTTATACCCTAATTTCAAGTAGCACATGTAGGAGTACCTACGCTATGACAGTGCTTTGAATTCCAATTTGTCAGGCTGGAATCACAGACAGGACACCAACTTCTACCACCGTTCACTGAGAGTACAAAACTAAATTCTGAATTAGATTTTGGTAGCAAATCCCATTTTTTTCTCCAAAAGTACAGTTCTGGTCTTGCTCCGAGCCCAGGGGAGCAGCTCATATGCTTTAAGCAAATTCGTATTTTGCGTTTGGTCAGTATTGAAGCACCCAGCAATTTTTGGAATGAAGCCCCCACTAAAAAAAGACATATGATAATATATGACATTGAATACCTGGGTAATTAACAGTTATTTTGATGCTACGTTTCTTTTAGTGTAACATTTCTAGAACTGTCTGTTGCAGAATTTGTTCTGAATACCAGATGTAGCTTTCATCCAGGCAGACACTGATGCATTAGTATTAAACTGAAAAGATGAATGTCCACTCCGCATATTTAATTTCTTCTGTTTCACCCCTTTGCACATGCATTCGGAATGTACATTGTAGTTTGCTGACATTTCTTTCCAAAATCCCAAAAAACAGCTAGATGTGATCATGCCATGGGATACTGGCTTCTTTCTTATCAATAGAGAAGCCTCTAATTCTTCCTAGGAGATATGGATAACTATCTCAATTAAACAATTCTTTTAGTCATGCTTAATGCTATCAGAGAAAACAGAGGTTGAGCAGAAAAAGCTTTCTAAGGAAACAGGATTTGAGAAGTCTCAGCAAAGTTTTACACATTGTTCAAAACCAAGTATTTTTACATTTAAAAAAGAATCATTCAAAGATCCTCTGCTGATAGTTTGCTGCCTGGTTTGAAGCAGTTTAACCTTAAGGTGTGGCAAGCTCTGGAAACTTACTGTGACTCATTGGGTAATAACCAGCTACAGCATAAAACATCAGCCTACACACAATTTTCCAACCTCATTCTGTAAATCTTTCACTTGAAAAGAAAAAAAAAGAATTATTTAGACTGGTTTTAATTTTTATGACAAATAGTAATATAGTTAAGGAATATTATTGGCAAAAAATGCAGGAATGGGACACACAGATTTCTAAAATTATTATTAAAGGAAGGACCAAAAACACAAAAAAATGAATATTTTCTTTATCCTTCCAGACAGGATAAGGGTTATATTAACACTTTCTCCTCTTGCCATGTGAATAATCTTTGCTCACAGAAATATTCTAAATTAATCCAGACACAGGACCAAATGAAGAACACAGTGAGTCCTCAATGACCTCACATCCTGAGGCTTCCTTTTCCCAAAAGGAAACAAAAATATCTGAGAAGTAAGAAGGTGGAACGCAGGAAAGGCAGTATCTCACCCCTGAATGGAGTCAGGATGTAGCTGGATACACACCTGGATCGGGGAACTGTAAAGTGTTCCTAGAGTCTCTCTGTTCAAGATGTAGTGTCCTTGTGTGTAGACACATAAATCCACACATCCCCTGGTGAGTATGGATCCTAAGGCCACCCACAGCTACAAGTATTTTCCATTCACCAGAATGCAATCAGATAACAGCAACCTTTAGTATATGACCTTCTCTCCTGTGTCTGCTCCAAATGCCTTTGCCAAAAAAATATCATGTTGTTCAAAGGTAAGGGAAGATGGGTCTAGTGGGGAACATCTCAATAGTTGATAGTCTGTAGTAGGTTGACACTTGCTGAACACCAGGTGCCCACCAAAGCCACTCTATCACTGCCCTTCTCAGCTGGACAGGAAATATAATGAAAGGCTCATGGGTCAAGATAAGGACAGGGAGAGCTCACTCACCAATTACCATCATGGGCAAAACAGTCTCCACTTGGGGAAATCAGTTTAATTTATTAACAATCAAATCAGAGTAGGGTAATGAGAAAATAAAACCAGATCTAAAAACACTTGAACACCTTCCTCCCACCCCTTCCTTCTTCCTGGGGTTAATTTCACTCCCGAATTCTCTACTTTTCTCCCCCAGTGTGGGCTTCCCACAGGGTCACAGCTTCCTTTGGGCATCCCACAGCTCCAGTGTGGGGTCCTCCATGGGCTGCAGGTGGAAATCTGCTCCACCATGGACCTCCATGGGTTGCAGGGGCACAGCTGCCTCGTCATGGTCTGCGCCACAGTCTGCAGAGGAATCTCTGCTCTGGCACCTGGAGCATCTCCTCTCCTCCTTCTTCACTGACCTTGGTGTCTGCAGAGCTGTTTCCATCACATATTCTCACTCCTCTCTCCAGCTGCAGCTCTGCAGGTTTATTTTCCTCTTCTTAAATATATTGCAAAATCATAGAATCATAGAAGAGTTAGGGTTGGAAAGGATTCTTAAGATCACCTAGTTCCAACTCCCCTGCCGTGGGCAGGGACACCTCACAGTAGACCATGTTGCACAAGGCTGTGTCCAACATGGCCTTGAACACTGCCATATTTATCCCATAAAGGCTCTACCATCGTCACTGATGGGCTTGGCCTTGGTCAGCAGCAGATTCGTCTTGGAGCTGGCTGGCATTGACTCTATAGGACATAGAAGTTTCTAGAAGCTTCTCACAGTAGCTACCCCTGGTAGCAACACCTTGCCATGGGCACATGAACTGTAAAAGGACTAGAGAAATGACGAATGATGTCTTCAAAACAAGAAGCCTTATGGCAGTACTGAAGCAATTCATCATGCTGAGAGCTAAACTCATATAAATGACTATGAAGCTTCAGTTTTGCTTTTCTCTATGACCTTGGCTACCACAAAGTATACTTATTTTGAAAGTCTTCAGGATACAATCCACTGTAGTATTTTGTATTCCTTTTCCAGATGCCAGAATGAATGCAGCCTTTTCCAATTCTCACCATTTAACCTCTCCTCTTCTGTCATCCTATTCCAGGATTTGGATGAACAGGCTTGAGGAAGCCTTTTAGATAGGAGCCTTCCCTTTCCTTCCACTCTTGGATAGCTTTTTCTGCCAGATTATGCAAAGCACAGAGCTCTCCAAAAAGTTTAAGTTGCTTTAAAAAATAGGAGCTTTTTGAGTCCAACATCAACTGCCTAATTTTGGTAGGAAGCATGAGGTTACTCCAAAGAGGAGGGGCAGCGAACCATGTATTTGTGGCATTCAGATTGGTGATATAGCCATGAAACTCCAAAACAGGAATAACTCCCACTCCCAAAAGCTACAGAATTCTGTGTGATCCAGGCAATGGACAAAGGTGTGCAGACATAGTGGGATGACTGTTTCTAGTGATTGCTCCATTATATGCTGAGTGTATAGGTAAGGTACTATTGGAGCCCAACACTTCTTTATACAGAAGTATAAAGTTTGCCAGTGCGCAGAAGGGTAAGTATTAATTACACCAAATTTCCATACTGATCCTTTTAGAGTCAACGCTTTTCCAAAAAACACTAGGGCTTCTCCAGCTGTATGTTAAAAACCCAAGTGAAATTGCATGGCTAATTTAGCAAAATTGCCTTTGCATATGTGAACCAGGTGACTGCATGTGCAGAACCCTAAACTAGCTGAGAGGCCACAAAGGCAGTCAGCCCATGCCTGTAATTACTTTAACAACACAGACACACTCTGTGCAAGCTGTATTTTGTCCTTTGGTACTTACTATGTGAATGCTGAATGACAAAAGTAATGGGAAAAAAAAAGCAGAAAACAGCAGTTTTCAAAGTCTGGGAAAAATTCACATACAGGTTTGGGGGACTGGCCCCCAAATGCAGGAAACAGTGCTCTGTTTGGGGTTTCAATTATAAAAAACCAAAAAAAAACAATTCTAAATTTATAGATGGCACAGGGTTTTTTCACTCTGCAGCCTCTCACACAAATTTTGCTTGTGGCCATCTTGAATGCCTGCAGCTCCAGAGACACTGTAATTACCCCGACCCATGTGATGCAGCATGTGCCTGCCTCTGCCAGATAGATGTCTTTTCCATACAGCAGTTTCCTAGCAGTATACTCCACATGCAATAAAGCTCATTCTCGATGCAGTAGGAATATGACTGAACAATGCAATAGGAAAGCAATTAATCTGGTTATTGTGCATGCTTTGAATTTCCTAGACATATTTAATGTGAAGCTTACACAAAAACCGTAAGAAGTAAATCTAAGCTGTTCCTCCATGCATATGTAAAATTGCTTATTTAAGTTTGCTAGGTGCAAGAACACCTCATGAAACACACTTCAGTTAGAAAAGTATTAATTACTAATGTAAGTATTAAAGTAAACATAAGTAAGTATTAATGTTTTAAAAAGTAATTAAAAAATAGCTAAGACTAAAGGTAAATGCTTAAGAGAATCAAATCTGTAATCAAAATAAAAATTGCTTCAACAAAATATGATAAGCTCCAAGGATTTGATGGCAATGATCACAAGGAAGGAAAACAGTCCCTCTTTCCTGAGCCAAAATAAATACAGACAAAAGCAACACGCTACATCTACAACAAGAAATTAAAGAAGCCCATAAAAACACTGCTGAGCTTGAAAGAAAGCCATTGGACATGACTATCAAACATGGAAAAGTCTGCCCCCAAAATCCAATCAGTCTGAATTCTCCAACTACGCAAGCAAGATTTCCAGTCCAAAAGTTTCAATATTTTTAAGTGCAGTTAAGATACAAATAATATGTTTATTTTGATAAATGTCATGTCACTTTGGATTTCAAAACAAATAAATGCATGGCTGAAAAGAAAAACAAAAGCCCGTCATGATTAAATTGGGAAGCATGAAGTAGGTTTGTTGCTATATAATACCTGGAATTAGACATGCAATCTAAATAAGGATGTGTTACCTGCACAGATGAATTCCATTCAGACACTTCTGACTAGCCTTTGTCCAAATTTCAGCTTAGTGAAAAATTAGGAAGACCTAAACAAGGCAATGAGCAATTTTATAGGTGCATTTCTGCATTACTAGCAATGGACAACGGGAGCAAAGTTTTATCATGGATATTAAATACATCCACACAATCTCAGTCACTGAGAAGCGAGGTTTTTTTTTGCAAATTTCTGAGGCTCGAGCTGTAAAACATCAAGTTTACCAAAACAACTGAACAGACACAGTAGCAAAAAAAAAAGTGACTAAAGGATGTTTGCAAAAATGCTAAAAATATTTATATCCCTTTCATAAGTGCACATAAAAATATGTAAGAGCAGAGAAAATGTTCCATTTAGACACATGCACATTTATACCTCTGCTCATATCTGAGAATCTGCTTTCTTCATGTAAGCAGTTGAGGAGGAGTCAAATCTCTTAATCCATTTAAGCTGCAGTTGAAAAAGTAGTGCCCTCTGGGAAAAGTGACAAAGGACTGACAGAAACTCTAAACATCATATTGCATTTTTAATTTTTTGCTAATGGCCTCTTTCTTTCCAAAGCTAAATAGAAATGGGGGTTTCAAGTGATGGGAAAAGGTGCGTAGCGTATGAAACATTAACATTGTAGTGTATGAAACATTTAAATTGATGCATAATTATTCATTTATTCAAATGTTTGCATTTTGACCAGTACGCAAAAAGAAAGGAAAAACGCAGAAGCATCTTTGCCCCAGCTTCCTTCAGATGCATATTCATGTTTCTACTGCTTGTTTTGAAAAGCTGTCCATAAATTTGGTCCAAGTGGCATTGTGGCTCCAGGGTTCCTAGAAGTAAGAGATAACAAAACACTCCTAGATCGCTCAGTTCATCTGCCTGCAAATGTTAGACAAAATAAGAGTTCTTACTGCCAGGAAGTTTCTCTTAGGAGCTACCAATGGCATTTTCTTTCGCTATTTCACTCCCTTGTGTATGCCTTTTGCACGAGCTTGGGTTGTTTTCTTCTTTTCCGATATTCCACCCACCCAGCAACACGTGCAAAGCTACACTCCACTAGGCACCCCTTTGGTGGAATAATGCTGCTGCTAACCTCAGGCATTCCAAAATCATTAAGCAGAACCCCAAAATAACATTAGCCTTAAAAAAAACCCAATCATTTTTTAAAAAAGTTATACATTTGAGCTCTCCTTATTCAACCTTTTGGGCTTTGGGGGTTCACAGTTTAAAACAGTTTCGTGTGCAGTCATAAGGGCTTAGACTTTTTTATGCGTTTTCACAGAATCATGGAATGGTTTGGGTTGGAAGGGACCTTAAAGCTCATCCAGTTCTAATTCCCCTGCCATGGGCAGGGATATCTTCCACTTTCCATTGCTCAAAGCCCCGTCCAACCTGGCCTTGAACACTACCGGGGATGGGGCAGCCACAGCTTCTCTGAGCAATCTGTGCCAATGCTTTGATTTTGTGCATTTGCTCAATAAAGCAATTAGAGTTATAAAGGTAAAAATACATGCATTTTTAAGATTTGCACAATATTTGGCACTATCTCTTTCATGCATTTCCCCCATTATTTCTGGATTTAACAAGATCTAGTGTCATGCCCTTCTGGCAGATAAAAGGAGTTTATGATTGCGGCCACCTTGACATGCATTTCCAAGACTCACGTTTACTGCAGAACCGATTTCCTGGGAGTTTCCTGCATCTGGAGAGGGAGAGGGGAGGTGTCTGCTGAGCTGTAGTGGGAGGCACAGCCTAGTTCCTTCTCTGCGCAGTTCTGATTTTACTAAAACAGAGTTGTCACTTGAGCTTGTGTCCATCTTATCCCAAGCTGTCCATCAGCTGCCAACATCTCCAATTTTTATTGAGGACTTTCATTTTCCTGTGAGCGCAGAATGGAAACAACAATTGAAACCTCAGAAGTTGCCACACAGTGAATTTTTCTGCCAGCTCTGTTCACACGGGAATTTTCAAAGAGCCTGTAATAGTCTCAAATCCAAAAATATTCCCATGAATCTTTGAGTTCCATCCGCAATGGTCAATGGTTTCCATGAACTGCAGTTTAGGGGTAAGTCTGCAAGAGAAAGAGCAAAAGAGCACTGCCTGCCTTCCCAAATCTTTGAAGGAATAACTGAAAGAGCCGCCTCTGAGGAGGGCTGCTGTCTCTGCTTGTTTCCAATGAGAAGAAATCCTATCCCGCTGTCTCAGTGAGGATGAAACTTCCTCCTTTTCTATTTGCTTTCCTGACAAGGAGGAAAACAGCAGCAGAAAACCTCAGTTGGATGCCAGGTTGATCCAGAAGTGTTGACTGAGTGGCAAGAAAGAGGAACCAAGAGGGGACAGGGAAATAGCTGGGCAACAGAGAGCAGGGTTTAGGGACACAGGGATGTGTGAAGCAAGAAAACAGATTGTGCAGGAGAAAGCGGCTGAAGCTCTGGCAAGACATGAGTAGAATGATTTGGTAGGGGCAGGACCAAGTAGCCGCAGCAGCTGAACAGTGACAGCAGAGTGAAAGAGTAATGCAGGAAGAAATGACAGATTTACAGTCTTAATTACTAGCCGTGAATGAGATCTTCTTTCCTAGAGAGCTGGTGAGATGGCTGGAACTGCGCGGATGTGTTTCCGAAGCAATCCCAGGCAGGCAGAACAACAGCAGGATGCATTTGTTCCTATACTTCCAATATCCTGTATTTTCAGGCTATCTCTGAATACCTAAAAGAGGTAACAGAGTAATGACAAGGTTGAGGATGCCTAAATGACAATTTTAGTTTATTTAAAATACCTGTGTGCCAGCAACTGTTCAGACAACTCCTCAAGTGTTCCAGCTGGAAGTGTTTCTGAACCAGGACAGACAGAGGCGCTTGGGAAAAAAGACATTTTCCTTAATGGGGAAAAAACATGTTTCAAATTTTGAGAACCATGAGCTGGCACTTTGGGAGGGACAGTATGGGATCCTGGGCTCTATAAAAGGCAAACTGGGGATAATCTGATACAATGAAGTGACAAGAGTCATATTTCGTCGAATAAAAAACCCCTTCCTTCATAACTGAAAATTAAGTTTTGATAAAATATCCATGTACAGGAAAAAATCTACTGCATTCCACCTGGGAATTCCCTTAAGTCAGGAGAGATACCACTGAGGCTCATGTAATGACTTTTTACTATTCTCCACCTTCTTTTGGAAGAGATTAACATCAAGCTAGGAAATTGCACTTACTTGCATCAGAAAACCTCATTCACATGCCACGATGTCAGAGCACAGAAAACCCTGAATTGCACAAAGCCACAAGTAGCCTACTGTGTATTGCATTTTTACGATGATGAATTAATACATAGTGGTTTTTTCTGTTTGTTTCCTGTTCAGTATTGTCTTTAAAAAAATATTCACCTGTTTGTTTAAATTGCGGGAGGGAATGGTCTTGATTCCACTCCCAAAAGGATCTGAAGGACAATAATGGCATAGAACACAGTCAATCAGCTCAGTCAATCAGCTTTACTTCTATTTGGCTGCACTTAAAATAAGGAGGTCCTCGATGTGAGCAAAAAAGTTGGAATTTGTCCCACCATTTCTACTACATCAAATATCAACCCTTTGTTGCATTTGAAACCTTCTGAGGATCCAGTTTAGCATCAGTTGGTACAGGGAGATGACTGGAGATACTCTCAGCAGAAGTGGCTAGCTGTGGTTAACTGCTGGTGTGCCTCAAAGCTTCTAGAAACAATGAAATGTGACTCATCACTAAGTGGTTTGAGACCTCTCTTAGTATATCAGCATTTGGTTTTATATAGCAACTTGATTTATGCTCGCTTATTTCTAACAGTAGGCATTACCTAAGCAATGCAGGGGTGTTCAAAGGAAGATGCCATCTGCAGCAGTGTTTTGTATTAGAACACAGTTACAGTAAGATGGGATGGCAAACTGTGCTCAGAAAAGGATTTCTGCTCTTAACTGTCTGTCAAGATGACTTTGTGAGAGCACATGTTCACCCTTCTCCATATGACATATAAAACTGCTTCTGAATAAGTGCATATGACATTGAGTCTGAAAGACGTTTTTAACAAGGGACTGTACATTACTGGTTTTATCACATCAATTTGTCAAAGCTGAAGCACAATTTAAGCTCAGTGACTTCACACTGATTTGGGAATTCTGATTCCCTTGATTGTTTGGGGTTTTTTTTTGGTTTTGTTGTTGTCTTGTGTGTTTGTTTGTTCGTTTGTTTTTTTTTTGTGGGTTTTTTTTCAGAATAGTGGAAAAAAAAAGATGATAGGAGGAGGAAAAGAAAAGCATCCCAGTTATACAACTGTGAGCAGTGCATTTTCACCTTCACATGCCAAAAAGAAAATACTCTTAGCACCTAAACGTAGCCTGAGCTCCTCTCCTGGTAACCAAGTTCAGACTTACCAGCAAAGCCCATAGACTGTCTGGTCATGGGGTCACATTTCTGAGAAATGTGGAAGAATTGTGATGGGTCCTAGCTGAGTGGCAGATATCCTGCCTTAGTGTCACAAGTGTAGGTTTGGACTTGTGAAAGCAATGTTGAGCCCCACAGCTCTTGATTTACCCTCTGATCAGCAAGGATGCTTATGGAAACCCCACTCAAAGATGCCATGACAATCCTAAATCCATTTCAACAAACTGCTGTGCCTGTAAGTCCTGGAAGTGCAAAGGTCCACCTCAAGGCAATCCTTCATATATGCAGAAAACCAAAGTGCATGAGACAAAGTTTTAAAAGGGTGGTGGAGCTTTCTGCCAGCCACAGCCAACCATTAGTACACGCATTGTGTTCTTCAACCATACGTCTGCTTTGGTACCACCAGACCACTCAGTCGCTTGCAAGCGGGTAAGCAGCTGGCAAACTGTTTTGCACATGCAATCAGCATTCATAATAATACTTTCCTTGCTATTATTTCTGTTATGTTTAATCCACTACTATTTGGGTCATCCCCTTATTGCATGTTACTTTTAGTAAAGTTTATAGGCTGAGAGCTGCTTTTGCTTTTCATGTGTACAATATACACAGGAAAATGAGGTCCTGTTTTGACAGCAGCTACTGAATGTTACAAATAATAGCAAAAATATAACTGCTGCTACTATTTGACATGACCTATTTCCAGATAGGAAATGGTCTATCATAGCATAATTGAGAAGATAACCCATTATTAACTCCTGTCTCCAAAACTTTCAAGAAGACTGATTATATGGTTCACCCTGAAACACTGCAATTTCACTAACGTATTTGTTGAAGGCAATTATAATCTATACAGTATTTCATAGACCTTGGAAAACAGTAGCTTTAAGTGGAGTAAACGGCTTGCATGCCCTGATCTCAAATGAAATGTGACACTATTATATCTTCAGAGTTACCAGCCAATCTCTTCTTCCCGGGTACACAAAGAAAAACATGATGAGGAGAGAAAAGGAAATATTTTGCAAACTTGCGAGCACAGTTGCTCTCTGCCAACAGCTCTGCAGACACTGTGGCTGACTAGCTGCCAGAGTCAGCGCTCCAGCTATGTCTCACGTTCCGCAGGCAGCAGTTTCACGATGAAAAAGGAGAATGTTTCTTTCTCGCTGCCTTCAGCAGATGACCCCAGCCTACAAGGGAGAAACCCAAGTGTTTCCAACAGCAATTTGTCAAGTTTTTGCTCATTAAAAACTTTGCCAGAGCTTTACTCCGTGACCCAAATGACTGGCTGACTGAATTGCTGTTCTCAGACTGAGAAGGGTGAGCCAGAAAGGCTATACTCTCTGTTAGCCCTGGCTCTTACAAGGGCAAAATGAGCGGTTTCCACCTCTAAGCCAGATAAAGCTACAACGGAGAACTGCTGACCTGCTTGCAGGCACAGAGGCCACCTTAGGCAGGGCAGGAGGAGCAAGCAGTTCATCCCTTGGAGACAGGCAGTGATGGCCCTGGTATGCTGCATTCAGATGACATTAAAGACAAAGCAATGGCTTAGGAAGCTACAAAGCTATATTCCAGTCCACTCTGCCCTTGACATCTCTTCCCCCAGCTTTCACGGGCTTCGCTGTGCAATAGTGTTAACCAGGAGAGCTAAGAGAGCAACAATGTAGGTAGGCTCATGGTTTTGACATGGCGAAGAACAGGTCTGAAAAAAAGGCCCATGTCCTGACTTCCTAGTCCTACCTCTAGGACTGGGCCAAGAGAAAAGAACCTGCTCAGCATAGCTGTCAGAAGAATGGCTAGCATTTAGGAGAGGATTTAAGGCTCTGGACCCCAGGTGGGTGAAGCGGTTAATGCAAACGTTTGTTACGCACTTGTTGAGGTGATCAGGGTTCATAGAACCACAGCATTACAGAATGATTTGGGTCAGGAAGGACCTTGGTAGATCATCTAGTTCCAAACCTCCTGCCTTAAGGCAGGACATCTTTCACTGGGCCAGGTTGCTCGAAGCCCCAGCCAGCTTGGCCTTGAACGCTTGGCCGGAGAGCAGCCCAGCAGAAAGGGATCTGGAGGTTGACAGTAGGCTCAATATGAGTCGGCACTGTGCCCTGACACCCAAGAAAGCAAACCACATCCTGGGGCACATCAAACACAGTGCAACAACCAGTCAAAAGATGTGATTATCCACTGTATTCAGAGTTGGTGCTGCCTCACCTGGAGCACTGTGTGCAGCTGTGGGCCCCGCAGTTAATAAGGTTAGGAAGGTCCTTGAATGTGTCTAGAGCAGGCTAACAAAGCTGGCGAAAGGACTGGAAGGAATGTTCTTCCCATGAGGAATGGCTAAGGGCTCTAGGCTCGTCTAGTTTGGTGAAAAGAAAGCTGATGGGCAACCTCATTGCTCTCTATACATCTTCCTGGGGAGGGGAAGCGGAGGGTTAGGTGCTGATCTTGTCTCCCTGGTATCCAGTGAAAGGATGCATCAGAATGGCTCAAAGCTGTGCTAGGGCAGGTTTAGACTGGACATTAGGAATCATTTCTTGTCTGTCAGGGTGGTCAAACACTGGGATAGGCTTCCTAGAGCTGCGGTCGATGCCCCAAGCCTGTCAGTGTTTAAAAGGCATTTGGACAATGCCCTTAATGATATGCTTTAATTTTTGGTCAGCCCTGAATTGGTCAGGCAGTTGAACTAGATGATCGTTGTAGGTCCCTTCCAAGCAGCTATGCTATGCTATTCTACTTTGATTGTATTTGATCACTTCCAGTGATAGGTATCCACCACTTCCAAGAATGGAACATCCACAGCTTCTCTGAGAAACCTGTTCCAGTGTCTCACCACCCTCAATCAAAAAATTTCTGCCTTATGTCCAATTTAAATCCACCGCCCATCCCACTGCCTTCTGTATTATGGCAAATAACACAGGTTTAGAACAAACTAAAATAAAATTACTATGACCAGGGAGTCTAAGACACCTCTGCATCCTTAGCCCTTCCTCCTGACTAGGTGGAAGTGGCTCCCCAGCAGTGTGTTTGTTCCTGGATCCCAGGTGAAGTCCTCCTGGGATCTTGTAACTCCATAACACAGGATGTCCAGGATGACCACCTCAGCGTCTGGGCTCCATTTCTGAGAATGAAAAGCTTAGAGACATCTACATTGCTTTCCACTCTGGCTGTAAATGTTTTTCTAGTGAGCAGACCTCCTTTTTCCCAAGACTTAATTCCCACAAGAGGGTAACTGAAAGGTTTTTGCTGGTGAATTGTGGTGGGGGAGCAGGAGGAATCTAAAGCGGTGATGTTTACTTCCCCCTTGGTGAAACAGATAAGAAAGGATGAGATTCTTCTTTCTCATTTAGGTATAATTTTGTAGCTCATTTCCCAAATGTGTCAAGAAGAAGCCAAAAATGAAATTTGTCATGACTGTTCCTGCCTGTCCACAGGAAGGTGAGCTATCTGTGCACCATGGGGCAGAACCTGCCGAGAGGAAATGTAAGGAGGATGTGATGTACCACAAAGAGGCCAGGGAGTTTTTGGTGGTTAAGACACACAACTCTGTCATCAGTTCTCAGCAGAAAATGACAGTCAAAAGACCAAAGTACCTATGAAGTAACTTAGTGAAACTAAAAGGTTCTCAAAATAACAGAGATTTTGTCTCTGTAATCGTATTGAACTGAGGAAATCCATTATCTTATTTATGGTTTGTTTTTTCAGGGTCAGAGCAGACACGGTACTACGTATTGCGAAATACAAGTTGTAATGCTGTAACAGGTTGGGTCACTACTGTGGGTTTGTCATACAGTCCTGTACAGTTTCCTTTAACTGGGGTGTGCTCACCAAGTGTAAGAAATCAGTTGGTACCTTAATGAAAGCGAGGCCAATGCTGGCTGACTTGCAGTGTTTTACTTCCGTAACAGAGTCCAAAGGAGGCTTTGCAAAGCTGTTCTAAGAAACAAGAACTCAAATTTAAAAGAACAGCAGCTAAAAATATTAGGGCATTTAGTGTGTTTCATCTGGCCAGGTGAAAAGCTAACTGATTGTATTGAAAACCTCTGCAAGGGATGGATAGTATCTGCAGGGCTATTGAAACAAGACTGTCAAATGGTGTCAACAGCTATCAACCAGATACTGCTGTTCACAAGCAAATGGCATTTTGTAAGCACATCATGTCTGCACAAGAGGGATAAACCCAAGAAACACATCAGTGTTTATAATGCCACACTGTGTATCCTCTGCTTTTTCAGTTGCTTTCAGAAATGGAAATACAGACACTGACTGTGCCCTGTATCTCACCTAGCCTTAGGTCAGTTCCATGTAGTAGTCAGCGCTTGAACTAGCCTCCTACTACAGTCAACCACCCTATACTTGACCTACTTTACATGTCACTGAGATTAGTGTCTTCGTAGAACTGCTTCTTCATTGACAGTAAAGGAATCAGTGGTGATGAAGGTGATTGAGATCTACTAACAAAATCTGTGCAGAAAGATGAAGACTCAACTGCTCAAAAGTTTGAAGGCATCAGCTCTTGGCTACCCAAACTGGAGAAGGTAAAACCAGAGAAAGTTGAGATTTGACAATTCCCTGACTTTCCTGATGGCTTTTAACAGCAGCTTTTGAGGAGTCATTTGGACATGTGGCCCTAAATGAAGTGATCACATCTTGATTCCTTTCATAAATACATAGTTACATGACCAGGCCAGGAACATACCGCACATCAGAGGACACAGCACCGTACATACAATAGTACAGGCAAACTGAGAATAGAAATGAGCATGCAGCAGTATGCTGCAGTTGGGGTGAAAGAAGTCCACCAGGTTAGAACAGCAAGTGCAAATTCATTAAGCCCTTGGCAGCCCTTCAGGGCTTTTCACCAAATAGCCACTCTTTTTTCCTGATAAATGTGATTTTCTGTAATTAGAAGGCTTTTTTGTCATAATTTGGCCCTGCCTTGCTTCAAACATCTCTACTGAGAAAAATCCAACTACAAGAACATGCAGCAAACAAGCAAAAGGAAACAGTATCAAACTGAAATTTCATGTGCAGAGTCTTCATGACTATTTATGAGTGAGGGTAGTTTTAAAGACTATCTCAGGGAAAATGTGGGTACCTACATTTGTTTGCATGGCCAGGGAGAACAGGGTCAAGGTAGAAAATATTCAATGGCTTATAATTTTGGAGATAAACACCAGTGTACTCCAAATAAGCTCATGGGAGGCAAGGTTCAAGCTTGCACTCTTCCCTGTCTATAAGTGGCAGTCCCTGGACAACTACACTTCCAGTGGAGCACTCCGTAGCAAACCTCAGTGACCTTCTTAGAGAAGCAATCACCACTTTATGTCATAGAATTCTAGCATGGTTTGGTTGGAAGGGACCTTAAAGATCATCCAGTTCCTTCCTTGTTATTCCACAACAGGGGTAGGTTGAGTCTAAGCACACTTTTCTGTTCCCTCCTGCATTATTTTCCACACACTTGTTCTGGCTGACTGGTTACCAATAAGAGGCTTGGACATTTGCCCAGGGAGATGGGAAGGCCTAACTGACAACAAAGTATTGTTTCTGCATGGCTTTTACAGCCAAGATGAGAGATGGATGCTATTCTTTAAAATATGCCCTCTCTTGGGTTTACTCCTTCCTCAACTTTTGGACTGGAAGACTGAAATGGAGAGGAAACATCCTCCCTGTGTTTTCTCTGCCTTCTCCCAAGTAGCAGCATTGCACTGCCCTGGCATTTTTCGCATCTCTGGCAGGTATCACAAGTTTAGCAACTCTCTTCACCAGTGTGCTTCCCATCAACCAGCATGGTTTGCCATCGCCAAGTTTGCCCCCTCTCAGCCAGTGCATCTGGCCTGAGTGGGTTTGTATCAGAGCCATGTGAGTTTAACCCTATTGCATCATTTCTCAAGAACAAGACAGAAGGACTATTTCCCAGTGTTTTCACTGAGAATATGCCAGAGCCCTGGGGGTCATGTTGACCTGAGTTATTTGCAGAATGACAGGGCTTGCCATTATGCTCAGCACTGATTATGAACTTATCCTTTTAATGTGTTTGTGCACATCCTGCAGGTGCTGTTTTACTGCCTTTTCCTCTGGAGGTTGAGAGGCCAGGCTCTCATCAGCCACTGAGATGTCTCAAGCTTAGAAATGGTGGCTTTTTCCCAAACAAATAAATAGACTAAGTCAATGTATGCAAGGCACATGAGACCAGGTAGTTCGGGTATTTTTTTCATGTGAGCTAGGTGGTCACAAATCATAGAATAATAGAATAGAATCATAGACTCAAAGAATAGTTAGGGTTGGAAAGGACCTTAAGATCATCTAATTCCAACCTGCTGCCATGGGCAGGAACACCTCAGACTAAACCATGTCACCCAAGGCTCTGTCCAATCTGGGCTATATTAATGGCAGCTCAGTATAAATCTTCATCTGCCTGAATTGTTGCAGTCCCATGAAGAAGCTGTAACTTGAGTTCCTTACTTTTTCCCACCTCTCACTGTGTCTTTTCTCAATGGGTGGCCACTCTACCTGAATGACAGGTGGCTTTTTTACAAGGGCATATAGCAACAGGACAAGCGAGAATGGTTTTAAACTGAAAGAGGGCAGATTTCAAATTAGACATTAGGAAGAAATTCTTTACTGTGAGGGTGGTGAGGCACTGGCACAGGTTGCCCACCAAAGCTGTGGCTGCCCCATTCCTGGCAGTGATCAAGGCCAAGTTGGATGGGGTAGGATGCCCCTGGAATGATCAGTGATGTTCATCAGAAGCACACACAGCAGGCACTTCCATTTACTCATGAGAAAACTGAGGCAGAGTGAACTTAGCAATTCCTTTACATTTGTCTGGTAGAAGCTTCAAAGCTGGGTCCACATGTGCAATCTGCATTAAAGAGAGGCAGAGAGATTGTGCTCGAAAATTAAATTAAGTCAAACCAAAATACAACCCATGTTGTGTCCAAACACAGACTGCAATTACTGACAAGGGCAGAACCTGAAGAAAGTGCCCTGCTGAGCATCTGGCCCAGAGGTCTCTGACATCTCTTTCTGACAACTTGGAAGCAACTAAAAAACATCCTAAATGATTCTTGTAGTACTGCCAGTGTTTGTGGTTTAATGGCTGGGCCTAAGCCTATTCAGTTTGTTTTCTTAAAGCCCCAGTGCCTAGAATCAGGTTATTACCTGAGAATTTCACCTACTTTTATTTGAAAGCCCTTATAATTGCAATTGGAGAAAAACTATGAGGGAATGAAAAGAGGGAAAAGTGTGTGAGTACAAAGGAAGAAAATAAAGTAGCCCAGAAGGAATTACTTTGGAATTCTTGTTATCTTCAATCAAATGCGCTGATTTGCTGGAGGCTGACTTAGGTTTTGAGCACATGGGGCTGCTGCTTGTCACTAATAACTTGACTGGTTCTTCCAGTCCTGAGGATATTGCAGCCCCAGCCCTCTGCCAGGCCTCCAACGATGAAGGTGCGTACCCAAGAAACAGGATCTTCCATATCAGCCAACTTTTCATTAAAATTAATATCCAGAGACAATCTATAAAGGGTCATTTCTTCGCTAGGAGTACACCTCGTGCACTGAGTGAACTGGCGCATCAATGGAAAGTTTCCAGACTTCCTGCCGCAAGGGACCATGCGCCACGCCGCCTTGGGGCGGGGGGTACCTGGCATTTGCAAATTTCCGCCCTCCCCCACTGCTTGCTTTCAGTTTGAGTAAGTTTGACTGATACTGTAACTAGTCTGTTTCCAAGCAAAGGCAGAGTGGGATGGGGCAGGCTGCTAGGATAGGAATTGAGATACCTAGAATTCAAGCGTGCAATGCTGGCGTTTGCTCTAGTTACAGAAACCTTGCGCATCCCACCTTCCGGATGCAGTATTGTGTTCCCCTGAACCACTAGTGCTGCTCTGGCAGAGGTATCCTGGCATGGGGAAGATGTATCAGAACACAAGGACAGTGACAGTGTGTTTAATGGCTGCCTAAGCAATCTATCCTTCCATCTGGTTTACCGACAGCTGCCTCCAGCTGCATTGAAAAGTGCTGACTGAATATACAGAACTATAAATCCCCAGTTTTCAGTTCAAAGCCTCAAGGCAAATAATAACCGAAAAGCCTGTCCTGCAGACTTTGTCACTTTGTGCTACAAATGGGCATTGATGTTGCAAATTGGCTATTCATCTTGAGAACTAGGTTTTATTGGCAGCTCCCTCTGATACACAGGGACTAAGAGTGCATGCTTGGCCTTAAAAACACCTGCTCGAAAGTTCTCTGAAAGGAAAGTTTATAAGTCTGCCTGGCTGGTGGCTTGGTTTCTGGCTCCACTAGCAGTAACTTTGTATTTGTTACTGGAAGCCTGCATTGCTCAGTCAAAAGGCGCTATTTCTCTTCCAAAACTTACTTTCCTTTCCAGCAACCAACAGCCTCTCACCTTCAGGGGAGCAGACACCAGCCCATCCCTAAGTGCTGCATATCTAGTTCAAACCAGCCTGCAAGCATGCTCTGCCATGGCAAATGCTGATTAAGAATCAAGGCCAGTGTAAGAAATGGCGCTGGGAGACCGAGGCGGGTCTGGCAGGGAGGGTGGCGGTGTGGCGCAAGCGAACACTGACCATGAAACCCCAGCTTTACAGCTTCCCTGGGTTAAACCAGCACATCCCATCTGTGTGCACCAATTGTGCAAGCCTCTGTGGCTCTCGGTCACCTCTTCACATTCACCCTACCAGAGCCAGCAATGCTGCTGGCTTTGCCAAGGCTTGTAAAACTATTTGCTCCCCGCGGAAGACACGACAAAACGAAGGCCTTCCCATCCATTTGCTTTTCTCAGGGCTCCCACACCACAATGTAATCATCTCTGCTGTCCTCACAGCTTGCTGTGGTCCATGAGCTCCTGATCAAGTTGCTCATTGCCTTTGCACAGGCAATTACATTGTCTTTTATTCCTTCTGCATCTGTTGCCTTTGATACCAAGTGCCTCCATAGGCACATGCAATAAATCCTTCTTGGGGCTGGGAACATCTTTCACTCTTTTTCTTCCTTTCCTGTGCCTCAGCCAGCTTTTCACTCCAGCTGCTGCCTGTGAACTGCTCTTAGGTGCTCTGAACAAGAGGAATCTCAATCCCCTCCCTCCACCCCAGTTATTGTCCTGGCAGCTCAGCCTTTTTCTGTGATTTATGCCCTTCAGGTCAGCCATCAGGCCATGCCCACTGTGTCTATAGGTAAGTGAATGGCCTTTTTTGCATCTCCTGTGGACTAAGCATTGGGGAAGATCCCAGTTTTAGAAAACAATCATTCCTATGCATGATTCATTTTGCCTGTGTCAGATTTAATTCTTCCATCTTTGCAGATGGGTAAATGCGCATTTGCTGTTAAATCTGTCACTGCATGCTCATCCTTTCTCACAATATTTATCAGCAAGTGAACAGGATGGCTGTCTAAGATGAGGAACAGCAAAGTTAATGACAAGAAAGAATGAGGATGAGGGCTTTCAAGGATAGACCAAGTTTAACTGTTGTTACAGAAACACAATGATTAAAGTGAGGCATATAAACATATGATTCCCCCATAATTCCACATGGATAATCTGCAGGTTGGAATTATGTCACTTATTCTCTAAACATCATCCTTAAAACTGGGTTGTCTAATATCATAGAATGGTTTGGGTTGGAAGGGACCTTAAAGATCATCCGGTTCTAATCCTCCTGCCACGGGCAGAGATACCTTCCACTAGACCAGGTTGCTCAAAGCCCCATCTAACCTGGCCTTGAGCACTGCCCATGAATAATTTCTCTCTTACAGGCAAGAGTATTTCCAGCATAGTAGCTGATTAAAGTACTCTCTCACATGATCTGAGGAAGAGAAAATTAAATTAGATATTCCATCAAAATCCAAATGTTGTGAAAGGGCTGTGTTAGAAAACATCTGCTGCCCATGATATTAAAGAAATCTTTCCTCCTGACTATTTCTGTATCCTCAGGTACATCTATGCTAGTTCTGCCAGCCTGAAGACAAGAGGCACAGCACATGTAATCTCTGCACATATTAACTCTTCCATCCACAACAGCACCATGTCTTCCATACTGCCTGTTAGGAATAGTCCCTTGGCCATACCGTCCTCCAGTGCCTGGACATCATGCGCTAACTGGTAAAGGTGTTGCTAGTACAGAGAGCTCAAATCTTTTTATTTCACAATTGTCAATATCTAGTGATGCAAACAAAGCCCAAGAACAAGTATAAATCCCCACAGAAGAGAAATGGATATTTCCCAGTGGGTTTCATTTATTTAATTCCAGTGACTAACTGCACATGGGAATCACAGCCAATTCACTTTTTTAATATCATTACTATTACATTCAGCAAAGGTGTGAAACTCAAAGATACAATTTTTCTATTCCCAAGCATGCACTGAGGCTGAGCTCAGGGCACAAACTCAGTCATGGGCTGTGAAGTTGAAGGTTGAAGCTGAGGTGGAAGCAAGGTCTTCCACTCTTGTTCAGGGAGGCAGGAGGCTGGGAAAGCTTCCTGATAGCATGCAGTGTACTCAGCTGCATAAGGGCTCCAGCTATCCATGCTAGCACGATGAGAGGTGAGACAGGGCAATACACGCTGTGACGTCTGCTCCTAGGAGGGAAAGGTTGGGACCAGTACGCTACGGATCAGACAGTGCATCTGTCATCATTTTACTTCAGTGATATGATGCACATTTATGAATCTTCCCTTGGATTCCTTAAGTGAAAAAAAAAAAAATATATATATACACATATATTTAAAAGCATCAATACGATTTTCAGCAGCTGCTGCGTGTTCTACAAAGGATGCCAGTGCAAGGCCTAGAGCTGAATTTCAGACTATAGTAAAAACATTGTTATTTGGCTACTGTAACTACTTGCAGCAGTTAAAATCTATGCAACATTTTGTAGACCCCATAACACTCTGGGTAAGTTTCTATACAAGGAATCTTGAAAGAAACTGAGTATCATTAGAACCTAGGAAATTAATGGAAAAGCTGGACAGTAAGAAATAAAAGAAAATAGTTTTGAACTGCTGTAACCCAAGTGTCTCTCCCACATCCACAATCACTGCTGTAGCTGCGCTGCAGAGAAAGGAGAAAAGAATCCATCCCTCAGCTTCCCTCAGAGCAAACAAAAGCACTGTCCAGCTTGAGCGTTAACTGTGTGGAAGAGCAAGACATTGTGCTTCCTCTGAAGGGACAAAGAAAGAAAAACATCAGCTGCCGTTCTGCAGTTTAAATTCCTCTCACCTGGCTAAGATCAATGTGTCCACCTTTTCCTTTATATGCAAAGTCTAAAACACCTCATATCAATGAAACTATGGGAACACATCTGCACCAAGACTTCCATGGTCCACAGATTCCATTTAACAGTCTGAGTAACTTCTTAATCATCTCCCCATTTAGAGTGTTTTAAAAACCATGCTATATTTAGCCCTGTAATTAGTGGATGCCTGGTTGCATCAGAGATCTAATTTGTTGGAGTCAAAATGCACTAATAAATAACAGACATTAATTCCTCATGCCTCAAGGTAACAGGGTTTGTTTGTATTAACAGAGCATCCTTATATAGCTTAAACAGCTTGCCTGAGCAGAGACAAGATGAGCTGACAGCGACTGCCTGTCCTCCTGACAGACTGCCAGGACCAACTGTGCATCGCAGGGCGGAAAATGGAACAGGAGACACGGGGAGGATGTCATGTACCGCAGACAGGGCACAGGGTTTTTAGTGGTTAAGATGACAACAGATGCGCACCTCTGTCATCAATCCCTAGTAGAAAGCCATATCCATCGAGAAATTTAGAGAAACCAAAAAGGTCCTCAAAAACAACTGAGGTTTTGTTTTTTGAATAATGATAATGTACTGAGGGAAGCCATTATCCTATTTATGGTTTGTTGTTCGGACTCCCAGCAATAGTGCATCATACTCTGTGAATATATATATATTCTAATGATATGACAGGGTAGGACACAGATGTTATGGGTTTGTCAAACGATCCTGCATGGTCTGGCTTAACCAGCATGTAATCACCGAGCATAAGAAGTATATGCAACTTTTAATGACTGCCAGGTCAACATACGCCAGCTGCTGCAAGATGATTGCACATGACAGCAAGAGAGAGGTAGGAATAAGAAGGAAGCGATGGAGGGAAGAGTTTGGGGGACCAGACCAGTCCAAGGAACAAAAAAACTGAATTCAAACCAATTGAAGTTGAAACCACATAGAATTTTGTTTTGTTATGTTAAAGCAGAACTGTGTCTAATTTGATGGACTAAAGGATAAAAGAAGAGTCTGATCTGAAATGCTGTTGAAGACCATCTGCTGTTCCTCTTTAGGGGTGGCCAGTCAACAGGAAACCTTAAAGATTAGGATTACATATCGCTTTGCCTCTTCCCAACAGAACTGCTGAGGTGCAGATGGGTTTCTGAATCACCATTCTCATTCTCCTTTGCTTGTGTGCTTTTGTAGCCAAAGCTCTCCAAGATTTCAAAAATTGGGGCATTTTAAATCCAGGTGCCATACCCTTCATGCCCACCTAACATTTGACATCCTGAGCAATGTTTTTAAAGGTGAAAACTATTTGCAGCTTCCCTTTACTTTGATTACAGATTCCTTTAAATTCTCGGTTCCTAGCTAGTCCTCCAAGTATTGTAGGCCCTGCAAATGAGAGGACTCTGTTGTCAGCTGAGTTTTTCCTGAATAATCCAGGACTACACAAACTGACAAATTAGACAAGTACTCAGAAGAGCTTGATTTGAAGCAAAAGGTGAATTGTTGATAGAGCAAAGTAGGAATTTGCTTGTATCTGGGCAAGATTTCCAAAGAGCATTGAGTTTTGCACCTATCAATGTTAGATGCCCATCACTTCCATACAGTTTTGTGTCTTAAGGGGTAAATGAAGGAAGGCCAGGTGCTGTAACTGGAATCTGAGATCCAAACAGCACTGGAGAGCAAGCCAACTCTTCAATAATGTGGAAGCCTGGGGCTCAGTGCTCAAGCTCACTTCCCAGCTCTTTTAATTTGGCAATGTAGACATATCCTTAGAATCCTCCCACTGTCTCTGGAAATGGGCAAGTACATGCAGAAGCCAATTCAAAACTTGTGAAAGTTGCCTTTGGAAATGCCTTGTCTCTCCATTGGGTATAGTGGGAGCTGAGGCCATTTGGTGACTAAATCCTCTTGTAAATCTAGTCATTTACAAAAGAAAGGAACAAAAAAAGAAAGGAACAAACTGAGATTCCTATGGGATTTATTTTTTTTTAACAAATATTTGAAGAGCTCTTACATACTTATGAAGATGTTAAAAAGTCAATAACATTTCAAGCACTTCAGAACCTGTTAGTTTATCCAAAAATTCAGCAAGAATTACATTATTTGTTTTCAGTATTATCTGGCTGTAAGTGTTCCTAGTCAGAAAAAGAAATATTTTGTGTGACTTTGATGACCAAACACATATTGTGAGTAGGCAGAATGAACAGCTTTTCAAAAATCTATAAGCAGAAACATCTTTACGCAAACAGCTTCATTAGTACTTAGCAACCCAGGTGACCAAAAAGGATTTCTGTCTAGTGAGAAAACTGGTTATGTCCAAATCTCTTCACATTTCCAAACAGGGGAAGAAGCATGAAAACTGCATTTTAGGGAAGTTACAGATCAGGCACCTATCTAGGCTATCAGGTCAAATCGCACCTTCGTGCTGTATGACAGCTACAGATGTCTGTGATGCGTCTCATAGAGAAGACAAATTGTAGTACGTCATGAGCCTTGAACGTCAACTGGAAAGCTCTGCCTTCTGAAAACAATGGAGCTCTAGGACTCAGAAAAGAACCCCTTTAGCATCTCAGAGCACATGGATTAACATTAATATAAAATTCATCATAATTTTTTCTCATTTGGGTTCTATCAAGCAACTTACCGAGCACCCTGGGTATTCCCAGCTTGAGGCAACAAATGTTACTTGTTGATGGAAACATTTCAGGGAGGAAAAAAAAAAAAAAAAAAGAAGGAAATTAAACCATTTTCTGTGGTAAATTTTGATTTTTAGGAGAACCACATTTTCCATTTCAAACAAAGAATTTCCAAGCAACTCTTAACTGCGGCTAACAAACATACCCACTGCCATCATGAATCTTTGGTTAGCAAATGGAAAGAACTCTCAGGTTCAAAACAAACAATGTGGGTTTGCAACCTTTTGCAGTTTCACCATAGGTATCACGATAACTAGCCTTTGCCCTTCCCCTAACACTCAACAGTATGAATTCACTCACTATCTCAAAATCTTAAAAGAAAACAAAAATGTGAGTGAGCCCTGCATGCTCAACCACCGGCAAGCAAATGAAAACAACACAGAACACGTTCTTTGCACATCTCAGTTTTGCCTGGTTGGTGTCCTGGCTCATGAGCGCCAAAAGACTGGGGTTGCCAAATCTGCTTTTGTTTGTCACTAATAATCACTCATCCCAAGGAATATGCAGTTTACTGCCTCCTGCCAGGCCTCCGATGGTAGGGGCTGAGGTTCCTTGGTGAAACAGCCTCTCCCAGCTCCAAGACATGTTCTTCCGCATTATAGGAGTACTTTATTTTGTTTTAAGCATCAAATATAAAATAAATAGGTCTTTCCCTTCATGGGAATTATGTTTTTTTGTTTGGTTGTTTTTTTTTAAGATTAACTTTGTTAACCATGGAATTTTTGCAATATTTCTAGACCACTGATAACTGAGCAGGATGGAAAAGAACACAAGTACATCCATTCCGCTGTTTGTTTGGATTTAATTACTTTCTTTGCTATGGCAAGAGACTTCTGGAATTGTCCTGTTGCTGGAAATAAAGTTAAGCAGTCGGGCTTTTCTATCAAAATACTTAGTTGAGTCATAAGGACTGGGGAAAAAGCAATGCAGGATGAGTTGACAGCTGTATTGAGTTGTCTGGTAACCGAAGGTAGATTCTTCAGAAACACTCAAATAAGTTGCATTTTCTAACATGATTTAATTCTTTACAGTCTCCCTGCTAGACCAGTCCCAAAACTAGTCGTTTAGTTTTCTATATTGCCTCTTGCAGGCAAATTCAGGTTGTCTATAAATACCACCTGCCCCAGAGAAGACAATGCAGAGTCCTTTTATGGCAGCCACCTTAGGAATAAGGTCCCACAGTAAAAAACTCCAGTCCATTTTCTGCTCAACAGCATCTCTGCATTAACAAGCAAGTCCACTTCAAGCGCTGACCACAATCAACGTCCATTCCCTTCTCCCAGTTTCTTCCAGTAATACAGGCACCTCAGAACTGGCCCAAAAAATAGTCCCACAAGCAGGTCATATAGACAGAAATTTAGTGCAAATATCCTGTGGGACTGAACAGCTGAGCCAAAGGGACAGATGCCCAGAGCAAGGTTCATCTCTACTAACATCAATTACCATATAATCATCCCACTGTAAGAAAGAATTTTTTTACAGTGAGTACAGTCATCCACTGGAACAACCTCCACAGGGACATGGTGGAGTTCCCATCAATGGCGGTTTTCAAGATGCGATTGGACAGGGTGCCAGATAACCTCATTGCGGCTCCCTTTCCCACAAAAGGTTGGACCAGATGATCTTTCAAGATCACGTCCAACCTGGGCTGTTCTGTGATACATATCAACACATTAGCTAGCAATCCAGACTCCTTTATGGTTAAAAGAAATAGAGCCCAATTCATTTGATCTGTTTTCAAATGCCTACATGAAAATGAGATGAATCATGCCCTAGAAGGAGACTTTTCTGGTTTTGTTTTCACTGACTACTACAGGGAACTTACAGCAACTGATTCCAACATATGCTGCTACCATCCAAGCAAGGTGGCTCTTCCCCTACGGGCCTACATTTCTCACAGACATTTCAGCTCAGATAGGAGCTTGCTTTTGAAGTACAAGCCTTTTATTATATTGCAGGTTTTATGGTAAGCTGGTCTCAGCTATACCGCAAATCTCTGCCACAATTACAAACTGGAGAGGGAAGGGCTCTAAAACCCTACTAAATTCACTAGGGAGGCCAGATCCAGTCTCCTCAAGCAATGCCTGAAGGACCCAGACACATATAGACCCTTTCAGAAGACAATTAAGATGCCCCTTGCTTTTCACCTACCTGCTTCTTCGAAAAAACATTGTTCCCAGAAAGTACATGCCTATTACTAGGCCTGTCTCATTTGGGGCAGGTTTAAACCACCAAGGTCTTGCACTCCAAAAGGCGGTCCTCCCTGCTAGACTATCCAGCAAAATTAATCTTCAGGGTTTTAAACAATCCTTATCTACTTGCTGCAGAATACCCTATCAGTGGATATATCAGTGCAGAATATCAGTGGAATGAGCAATAGAAATAAGAGCAGCAACCTGACTATAACCCCAAAAACGGGCATCTTCCCAGTTCTCCTTTATGCCCGCTTATGCATTTTACACTTCCTGTTTAAGCTGCTTTAAAGAAAATGCATAAACAGTTGTAGCAGAGCTGCCAAAAGGCAGTCTCTGTCCCATTTCTGAAATTAACATTTAAATGCTTTGGAATGTGTCTTTCCATGTCCCTCTTTGAAAAAAGATCTTGGCTTGATTATTCATCTGGCTGGAGGTTTGTTGCTGTCAGCGATGCCAAAATGGATGAAAGAGATACTGTAAGAAAATAAAAATATGCAGCAACAGAACAGGTATTTCAGCCCTTCCAAAGTTCACTGCAGAAGTTTTCAGTGGGGACAGCTTTCTGAACTGGACTCACCACTGAACAGATCCTCAGTCTGACCAACAATGGTGCCTTCATACCTGAGGGAAAACAAACCAACAAAGGTAGTCAGTGGTGTGCCTTGGGCTGGGATGCATCTGTTTTCCTCTATTGGGCTGACAATGCCATTGTCACCATGAAGCAGTGCAGGCTACTGTATTGCCAAGTACTGGTATTCATACACAGGCTAAAGACATTGTCCTGTAGGTTTCTGAAAGGTAAAAGTGAAGTGCTGTAAAATTAGCCTCTAGCAGAAGAAACAGGTTCTGCCTATATAAACACACTGCTTTTACATTGTGCCAGTAACTTTTCAGTCTCATAAAATACATCTGATGATGCTTCTGTATGTTTATTACTGACTCTGAAACTGTCATTGTTTAAGCCCAGCCAGTAACGCAGAAGCACGCAGCCGCTCTCTCCCCTCCTTTATACCCCTTGCTCCCAGAGGGATGGGGAGGAGGATGGAAAGAATGTAACTCCCACGAGTTGAGATAAGAGCAGTCCAGTAACTAAGGTATAACACAAACCACTGCTGCTACCAC
>WYDI02018345.1:0-22018 GCA_009867235.2 Psittacus erithacus
TTGGACAGAGCTTTGGGTGACGTGGTTTAGTGACAGGTGTTCCTGCCCATGATGGCAGGGGGGTTGGAACTAGATGATCTTAAGGTCCTTCCCAACCCTAACTATTCTATGATTCTGTGATATATTATAGGTAAGAGTCACAGGAAGTAAAACATATACAAAAGTCACCTCTCCAACAGTACCAATCACTGTTCTCTTTTCTTAAATTAATGCCCTAGCTGGGTAAGGCTTAGAGCTTTCCGATTTCAATGAGCTGTGCCAAGATTAAATAGATGTGGGATTTATTTTTATTTTTTTTTCATTTCTTTACCTGAATCTATTACAGGGATTTTTAGTGTGGTGTTGTTTGCTTTAGATGCCACAACTTTATTTTTTTTTCAACTTTATCTTAAAATGGTTTGAGTTTTTAAGGATTTTAGAGTAAATGGATAAGAACACGACATTGATCACCAAAAGGTATCATCAATCTGCTCTGCAGTGCTTCCTTTAAACGAATATCCTAAACACAAGTTCCAGCACCCTCAAAGGTAACAGTGTGCACCTTCATTTCAGGCACAAAGCACTGGAGAGGAAATGGTGTTGTATAGTAACACGTAATAAACAAAAAGCCCTCTCACCTGTAGCTAGATAACAGGGTGCATGCTTGGCTAGGAAGCCTCACAAGTGTGTCTCAGAGTTACAGATGAAGAAGCAGCATCACTTCCCCAAAGTTACACTTTTTAAACATGCATTTTTATAAGGCATAATGCTGTGTAAAAACATGTACTAAGGAACAAATAGAAACCCTACTGGTGTCCAGACCTGAGTTACTTGCAAGGAGTGACCAACACCATTCAACTGCTCAGATCGAATTTGATTAGCTGGTCAGACAACATACTGTAATATTCTCCAAAATTGCCCTTGCTTATCTTCAAACTCTAATTACAGTACCTTTGCTTTTTTGATACTAGCAGTAGTCCTGAAGATTGTCCCCCCCCCCCCCAAAAAAAAAGCCTCCATCTAAATCAAAAGCATGCTATCATGCCATATCACTGCGTTCAACAAAACCCAACAGCCAATAACACTAATTAATATGAAAATCAGATACAGTGTTCATGAGACAGCTATGATGAAGTGAACTTCTTTTTCCAAAACAGGCCATCATAGTATCATGTCATCAATTTATCTTGTTTTTCTTGAGAAGTGAAAAGTGAGTCAGAGTGAGTAAAAAGTCCTACCCTAAACACGCGGCAGAAAGATCAAAACAGCAGACAATGTGACCAAAACCAGGCTCTTTAAATATTGCTACGAATGGGAGTAGTTAACATTGTTGAAAATGGAAGTAGTTGACATTGTTGAAAATTGTACCTTTCCCATAACGGAGATGTCTTCTTTCTACTTATTAAAAAAAGAAAAAAAAACAAAGACAAAACTACAAACCCAGGACATTTTTAGGGTATGATTCTTCTACAGTACTGAAGTAGAGAAAATTAAAGCAATTAAATGCAGAGATACTAGATCTGCACGAAGTAAACCAAAGGACAAAATAGGATTAACCTATTCAATCTGACGGCAGATATAGCAAAAGTCTGAGAGTCCTAGAATAAGCACTTCCTGGATGACTTCAATGAGAACGTAAATAACCATATTCTGCTCAAGCTTCTCAAGGAATCTGTAAAATATGCTACTGACACTTGAGCTCTTCAACTGTACCATTTGGCATCTCATAATCCTGGTATCTATATTGTGCTGAAGGTGGAGACGATACACCACTACTTTCAGGAGAAAGAGTACAGATTAGTGATGGGTGATGGCAATACTGATGCAAACCACAAGGTTAAGAATCATTTGCTATCTTGGAAATACCACTAGTTGGAGAATCGCAGTTTAAAGACCATGAGGGAAAAAGTCTGGGAAGCTAGTATGATGATGAAATTGTGAAGTCTAGTACAGTTGTGAATAATGGCCATATGGAAATTCATCTGAAAGTCACTGAGGTTAGTAACAAAAGGATTTGGTATACTCTACACATTTTCTGACTTGAGGTCATAGAAACTGTGCTTAGAGACAACTCTTTTTCAATGGAGAGCTGCAAGGGAGTTACTTCCTCTTCTGCTAACTCCTATAATAAAAGAAGAGGTTGGTCTTTAATTTTTTTTCTGTTGTTGTAAACATCTTGTCTGGTATAAACAGCAGCATCCTTACTAGGTCAGTCTTTCTAATCTGACTCCAATTTTAATAGAATTATAAAAATAAAAGAAATGGAAAAAATGGTATAAATGCAATTGGTATTGGTCAATATTAATTTGGGAACTGATAAGCATAACTACTAATCTTAGTTGGGAAATTTTTAGCAATGAAGACTCTGAGAGGATTAGCACAAAATTTTTTCAAAAGGATTACCAGCAGCTTCATATCAGTAGCAGAGAGGTTTCTTTCTTTCTGTAGCAATCAGTACTAGCCTCCTTCCAAAAGCACTTCCCTGTGTTTTAAGGAAGCTATGCCTAAAATTCTTTGAAGAGAATTTAATTCCCTTCACTTGCTCTTGGGATCTCTGTTCCATACACATAAGGGAAGTTCTCGTAGACTGTGATAACAAAATGACACTGATGTGACTGCTTTGAAAAAGGACTGACTTGCATGGTACAGGTATTTTAAATTTGGCTTTGTTAGGCTTTTTGTTTCTCAAAGTAAAGACAAATAGGACCTACCTGAGCTATGGCTTTAATTTACTGTATGAAATTTGAAACTGTTACTATTCAGAACTCTACGCCACAGGATAGATAACTGACACACTTATTTGAAGTCAGAGGACTGATTCCCCAAAACCTCCCTAATACTAAATGCTGCCAAACATAAAGCCTGCAAAAATCCATGGTAATGTTACTTGAAGAAATATTTCTAACTATTATTTCTAATTAATATTTCTAATATAAACCAATCTATGGAAATAAACTGAATTCCTCAGTCTGAATAAATTTACATGCTCTCCTTATAACTTTTTTTGAGAGAAGATGTCACCCTTGGAAGCCATGCATGGTTCAAGAAAATGACTAAAATTAATGAAGAGCTTAATCTCTAGTTAAGAGAGGTCTTTAAGTAGAATATATACAGACAAAACATCATCAGGAAGCAAGAATCCTCAACAAGTCATACTGAATGTATTCTCTACCCAGCAAACTCACAGATAGGTAACAAGTCTTCGTACAGCCAGCTCAAAAGACGAGATCATCTTAAACAGTGAAAAAAAGCTTGAAATTGTTAAATCAGTACCGCAGCAATCTAAAACAACTTTTGCTTTTTCTCATGTAAAGCTATGGTGCTATGAGGATTTGCCTGTCAAAACTAAATGTGATTTACCAATAGCAATGTGAAAGTAAAAAACACTCAAATTCTAGCACTCAAGAATAATGAACTGATACATAATACTCCTAGTAGGAGGATGATCATCAATCAGTATTTTCAGATATGATAGGTATAATCATCCTCTGTCATTCTCAATATAAAACACTGAACATTTTTCAAAGCCTTACCGCTGAAGTTTCAGAGAACGGGATGAGGTCTAAGTACTGGGTGAAACGGGCAGGGAAAAAGGGAGTCTTTAAATACAATTTAATTACAGATACATTTAATTCACCACCTATGGGGGAAAGAAAACCCAACAACAACAAAACAATCCAAACCCCAAACAAGCAACAAAATAAACCAAACAAAACCCAAACAAACAAACAAAAAGAAACCCTAACAAAAACTCTTTAACAGTTCTGGTACAGATAAACAAAATGACATGGTTTCACTTGCTTCACAGCAGGTCATGTTGTGGTAGCAAACAGGCAAAAGAACCAAAATGTACACAGTTTGCAGAGTTTTGCGGTATGTGCTACACATGCCGGTGAAATAAGGACCTGGATTTCATGGTTGTACTATGACACTTAAGATGAGTCACAAGAAAAGTTAAACTCACATAAAAGGTGATTTACTACAGCCGATAAGAATACTTGCACAACATATGCTAATTGGCTAGCAACCATAGCATAGTTCACAATACTGCTTTTGCCAGTACATAGATACCTGGCTCACACAATCTTTTACATCTTTGTAATCAGCTGCGCTGTCATCTTATGTAAACAAAAAAAATACATATCTTATGTCTATCTACACACATATTGTTCAACAATAAAAACTTCATATTATATTTCATTCATAAAAATTCATATTGCATTTTTAAACCAAAATATTTTACATGAGAAAGTTTAATTAGTTAATTGTGGCACAAATTCTTTGTTAGAATTCATCCTTTGAGCTCTTTCAAGGATCCCGTCTCTCAAAGTCACTCTTTAATCCAGTGAGCAAAGGATGGACACAGGATACGCACAGGTACTGGAACATCAAACCCATCTCAGTGATGGCACACGTATTTTCTATGTCTAATGAAGTTATTTAATTAGCTACTTTAAACCTGCTTTAAAAGCACTTACTTTTAGGGAAAGAGTCTGCATCAAAACAGGACAGAAAACTTTTAGTATACTTAACCACCCTTTTCAGAAAATATACATGTGAGACTACTCACTCCTCTGTTAATTACAATTACCAGAGAAAGTCAGACTGGATTCCCTTCTGTTAAAAAGGAGAGATAATTTCAGTACATGGTGATAAAAAAACACCTTCTGGGTTGAAATCTTCGATTTCAGGTAAGGCATACCTGCTAACCTTTAAGATCTGTGACATGCCATTGACTGAAGCTTCTGCAGGAGGACGAGTATGAAAGCAGATCAGCTTGCCTGTCTGAGGGAGGGAAATTTTGCTGCAGAATAGCTCTTTTGAGATCTTTCGGTGAGAGCATAATTTTTGTCAGCAAAAATCTGAAAAAATTCTCTGCTTGTTTGATTATTGGTTTGATACTTAAGATTACAGCTCTGGTCATCTTCCTGCACGGAATGACATTTCTCAAAGTTCCTAGACTGCATCAGTTGATGATTTCTTAAGGCAAATACTACAGAAACTAACTAGGAGTAATGCAACACTTGATCCGCTGTTCATAAACAGGGAAAAACTGGCAATGAACACAGCTGCAGATGGTAGCTTGCCTTTCAGTGACAGGAAGTTCAGACAAAATGTATGTCTGGTAATGAATGAGGGCAAAAACTTAGGAATAGATTATACAGGAAGGTGGATGTATTCATACTATAAGCCAGGCAGGATTCACTAAGCTGAAAGTTCATCACGATAATCATGGTGATTATGTGAGGTGTCTGATGACTGGAAAAGGGTAATGTGTTATGTACACCTTTAAGAAAGATGGGAAGGATTACCAGGCAACTATAGCTAAACAGTCTCCCCTAGCTCCCTGGAAAGATGACCGATTACATGATGTCCCTTGGAATCAATTTCCAACCATGTGAGAGACAAAAATGTAATCAGGAATAGGCAATAACAATTTACCAAAAGCAAACCATGGTTGAGGCTAGTAGGTAAACTAACCACAACCTATACCACTTGAACAGCAGTTACAGGAGTGATGGAGCCCAGCTTTCCTTGGTAGTGGCAAATAGTACCACAAGGAGCAATAGTGACAAATTGTTTGGTAGGACATTCAGAACTTCTCCACTGGGTGAACAGTGTAGCACTGGAAACGGTTACTGAGAGAGGCTGTGCAGCCTCCACACTCTGAAACGGACAACTCAGCTACACAGAGCCGTGGCTTGACAGGGCACAGCGCTGTGTAGTGCTGGCAACTAACCTGCCTCATGCATGAAGTTGGCCTAGACAACCTCCAGATGTCCCTTCCAACCAACACTTCTAAGATTGTGTAAATAGTCTGGTATTTTTTAGGACACTAAAGAACATTCCTGAGGAAAGTTTTTTTTTCCAAGTTTTGTACGCGCACACACTGTACTAACAATGGAGCGACTCAGGAGGCAGGATGGGACATACCCTTTAGCTCACATCTAGCCTGCTTCAACCAGTAGTTCTTGAACATCCTTGACAACTGTGTAACATACCAGAAAAAAAGGTCTTGGTCCTTAAGACAAAACCATTCTGCTGCAAATGACAAACAAGAAACAAATTGCTGAATTTGCAGAATAATTAATTATTTTGCTGTAATACAAGCATTTCCTTCCCAACAGAGACAAGGAAATCTGTAATGGTGATTCCCAAGTTGCGCTTATTCTCCCCAGTAAATAAATGGTGGACTTGCGTGTCCAACATTTCCAAAAAAACCAACAGAAACATCTCCTATTAAAAAGGAACACATTCCTCAGAGCAGAACTTTGCTACTTAACATTTTTCAACAAAACAGATTATGTGAATTAATCACTGATTTAGTTACTGCTGATCATATTAGTTCCTCTACAACCGCTGGAGAACATCTAGGTCAATACTTCAAGGCTTTTCATCTTGTCAAGAGAAATACATTGTACTCACAATATCTAATGAATTCATGCTGCTTCTTAAACTGTTAATATCTGCAGATTTTGATTATCTGTGCAACACTGTTTTGAATTACCACAATTAGTAGTACAAGACAAATACTAAAGGACTGTTAAAATCATTCCACTTCGTGGCAACTATTTGGATATGACTGAAGAACCATACCTGTACATAAAAAAAACCCTCAACCAACCAAACAAGCTTAAATATTTTCTAAAAGCCAAAGTGTAAAGTAATTTATCAGAGTATCTCCTGAATACTGCCACACACAGATCATCTTTTACTCTACAAACATAAGACTTCCGTATCACCACTTTAAGTTTTTAATTTTCCTTTCCATCTTTGTAAGCTTTGTATTTTGGCAACTAAACTTTGCTTTAAAGAAACTTCACCTCCTTTCCTACAGTTCTACTTAATGACCAAAACAGGTGGCATCTTTTCTGTGAGGAGACCTGTGCAACTATGTGGCAGCTCTGTAAAATTCACGTGTGCTAATCTGGGGAGTAGGCAGTAGCAGAGCTGTCTCAGTGAAGAGCTCATGATCTACAAGAGAACAAAAGAAACAGATGCTGCTGACAAAAAAAAAAAGGCTCCTCCTGACACTGTTTTATAATGGCAGCGAAAGTAAATACACATATAAATTACCTAAACAGAAAGATACCATAATAAAACCTATTTTTACTAAGTCTGAGCTAATTTCTAATGCAACTTCTTTCCTCTCACCCCAACCTTTTAAAAGTTACTACTGTTCATTAACTTCAACCATAAAAAAACCCCAGCAAATGCTGGAATTTTTCCATTTTATTTAAAGGGAAAGACAATGCAATAATAGGTAATATACCTCTCTCCCTTCTGTTTTATTTCAAGTTCTTATAAGGACACTTTGCTTAACTTCTTGCCTCCAGAACTTAAATTTTTTTACCAAGTAACCCAATCCAGAAGAATACTACTATGAAACACATAGTAATACTTAGCTACACTATTTCTGATACGGGCCAGGATGCTGTTGGCCTTCTTGGGCCACCTGGGCATACTGCTGGCTCATGTTCAGCTGGCTGACAATCAGCACCTGGCAGGACTTGGCACTGAGCCCAAACAGAATTAGCCTCAGACCATTGATCCAGCCTGTCCACATCCCTCTGTAGAACTTTTCTACCTTCCAGCAGAACAACATGCCCTGCTCAACTTGGTGTCATGTGCTAACTTGCTGAGGATGTACTTGATGCCCTCATCCAGATCATTGATAAAGACACTAAACAGAACTGGCCTACAATACAGAGCCCTGGGGAACACCACTTGAGACCTGGAACCAATTGGATGTAGGTCCACCATTCTTTGGACTTGGCCATCCAGACAGTTTTTGACCCAGTGAAGAGTACACCCATCCAAGCCATGAGCAGCCAGTTTCTCCAAGAGAATGGTGTGGGAAATGGTGCCAAAGACTTTACTAAAATCTAGGTAGAAAGCATGCACCGCCTTTCCCTCATCCACTAAGGAGGTCACCTAGTCCCAGAAGGAGATCAGGTTGGTCGGGCAGGACCTGCCTTTCATAAACCTATGCTGACTGGGCCTGATCGCCTGGTTTTCCTGTATGTGCCATGTGATGGCACTCAAGATGATCTGCCCCACAACCTTCCCTAGCACCAAGGTCAGACTGACCGGCCTGCAGCTCCCCAAGATCCTCCTTCCAACTGTTCCTGTAGATGGGCATCACATTTGCTAACTTCAGTCAATTAGGACCTCCCCAGTTACCCAAGGCTGCTGATAAATGGAAATGGCATGGTAAGCACTTCCACCAGCTCCCTCAGTACCCTTGGTGGATACCATCCAGCCCCATAGACAAGTGTGTGTCTAAAAGGTGTAGCAGGTCACTTAACCTTTTCCCCTTGGATTATGGAGGTTTCATTCCGCTCCCCATCTTCCAGCTCAGGGGCTGGCTACCTGGAGAACAACTGGTCTTACTGTTAAAGACTGAGGCAAAGAAGGCATTAAACACCTCAGCCTTTTCCTCATCCTTTGTTGCATGCTTCCCACTGCATCAAATAAAGAATGGAGATTGTCCTTAGCCCTCCTTTTGTTGCCAATGTATTTATAGATACATTTTTTGTCTTTTACAGAAGTAGCCAGATTAAATTCTAGTTGGGTTTTGGGCCTTCTAATTTTCAACCTGAATAACCTCACAACGTCCTCATTGTCATTCCAAGTTGCCTGCCCCTTCTTCCAAAGGTCATAAACTCTCCTTTTTTTCCTGAGTTCCAGCCAAAGCTCTCTGTTCAGCCAGCCCAGTCTTCTTCCCCACCAGTCTGACTTATGGCACATGGGGACAACCTTCTCCTGTGTCTTTAAGATTTTCTTCTTGAAGCATGTCCAGGAAGTCCTTCCCGGACTCCCTTCCCCTTCAGGTCTGCCTCCCAAAGGACTCTGTCAACCAGGCTCCTAAACAGGCCGAAGTCTGCCTGCTAGAATTCAAAGGTAGCAGTTGTGCTACCTTGCCATTCAAAGAATCGAAAACTCTATCGTGATTGCTATGCCCAAGATGACCTCATCACATCACCCACGGGCCTTTTTCTGTTCACAAACAAGAGGTCCAGTGGGTGCCCTCCCTAGTTGGCTCACGCACCAGCTGGGTCAGGAAGTTATCTTCTACACCCTTCAGGAACCTCCTAGACTGTTTCATCTCTGCTGTACTGTATTTCCAATAGACATCTGCAAAGTTGAAGTCCCTCATGACAGCAAGAGACAGCTATGGTGAGACTTCTCCCAACTACATTGAGAATATTTCATCTGCCTCTTCACCCAGGTTGGGTGACCTATAACAGGGTCTCACTACAATATCTGCCTTGTTGGACTTCCCCCTGATTCTTACCCCTAGACACTCAACCCTATTGTCACCATCATTAGCTCCTGACAATCAAAATGCTCCCTAACACACAGGCTTCCCCACCTCTCCTGAAGAGTTTACAGTCATCCATTGCAGCACCCCAGTTGTGCGAGTCATCCCACCATGTTTCCAGGATGGCACCTACATCATTTTCCTGCTGCACAATGGCTTCCATTGTTTTGATTTTCTAGTGCTTGACATACTAGGGACAGAACACCATAATGTAAAAATTAATAGTGAAGACAGTAACAACTACAAGAACACCACTGCGCAGAACTGACAGGAAATGCTAACACAAGGATTTCAACTGGTATTTACTACAGGCTTAAAAATGGGAAAGCTATCAGAAAACATATAGCTCCCCTTATTCTTCTTTTAGAATAATTCAAATTTTATTTGGAAAGATGACAAATTCTCAAGAGGTCCAAGTAATCTATCTTCTATTCAAGAATGAACGTTAAAAAAAAACAGTTAAAGAATTTACCGTGTGTAAACTGTGACAGGACATTCACCAGTTTAATATGCCATACACATCAAAGTTATAGAAGTATGAGGAACATAAGACAACCTATTTTTTCCCCAAGTCAGTTTCAGTCAAAGAGATCTACTCCCTAAATAAACATTTTGCCAACTTGATTTCAAGTATTTCTATGCATTGTGTCATGGAACACATACAGAGAATGTGAGCCAGTACCAACTGAACTGGTGTATCCATCATGCACTCAGCCAACAGACACATAAGTGTACCACACCCAACCTAATGATCTTAACTTGGGATCAGCCAGGCCACAGTGGTATGTTTCCTTCTACAGCCAGCATAATAGCCACTAGCTTGAGGGAAAGGAAAGGAGTGCTTTTTCTCTGCAAGGTGTTAAGCAGAGTTGACATACCCTCAAGATAACCCAGATGGCAGATCGGCATATGGAAAGGATGATCTGGAAACCCCATCAGAAACTGCATGGCATTTCATGCAACACTTCAGAAGGAAACAAAAATCAGCACAGAGGGCATATTAAACACTTCAAGGAAGCGTCACTTATGAAGGAGGGAATATTTTGCAAAGTACTACTTACAGGTATGGAGGCACTCGGTTACTGTAGTTGGCTTGATGAGATAACCTTTACAGATATAGCAGGTGATATGAGGATTGAAATCTTTCACCAAGTGCTTCCTCTGAGCAGCCATTCGTGGCGTAGAAAACGCTGGCAGAGTGCTCGGGACCAGAGGAGCAAGTTTGAGAGATGATGATGCCCGCGGTTCACAGGAGCTGTGGTGCTGCTCTGTGCAACTGGACTTTTCCAGACATTTGCTCTTAATTCTGGACGTCTCACAGGGGCATGGTTCATAACTCCTGCTCCTGCGCCAGGCGAGTCATCTTCCTACCTGTAACAGACGTGGAAAGACAGAGGTGCGTGAACCCGGCAGCACAGCGACGATGCCCCAGAGGGCACGAGTCACCGTGAACTTGGCAGGGACGCGCTGCCCGGCTGTTATTTACATAACAGCAGCGGGGTGCCCGGCAGCCCAGCTCCCGGCAGCGCCCTGCCCGCGGCAGGCTCCGGCCGGCTGCGGGACGAGCAGCCTCGCCGACAGGTGCAGGGGCCGCGGGCCAGTACCGCCGTGCTCCGCGGGGCCCCGCCGATCCGCGCCACGCTTCGCAGGCCTCGGAGGGCCCCGGCGGGGCGGAGCCCTCACCCCCCATACCCCGCCCCAGCGCCGCGGGAGCCCGCCGGCAGCAGAGGGCGGCGGCCGGGATTTCCCTCGGCTCCTGTTCCCTGTTCCCCGTAACTGCGGTGCCTCCCGTCCCCCCAGTACCTGGCGCAGCCCCGCGGCCGCCCAGCGAAAGAGAAAGGGAAACGGCGTGCGCCTCCCGCCCCCTCCGAGCCCTCCCTCCTGCCCTCCCCGCTAGGCTGCCGCGGCCGGTCCCAGGGCGGGACGGGCGCGCAGGCGCTGCTCCCCGGCCGAGCCCTGCTGCGCCACGGCCCGCAGCGCCGCTCCGGGGCAGGAGGCACCGGCAGCCCCTCAGCAGCACCTAGGCGGACGGAGGGGCTAGGTGCGAGGGGAGGGCAGGGGCATTGGAGCTGCTGCCGGCCATAGGTAAAGCGGGGGAGCGACCGCCGCGCAGCCCGCGCCCGGCCGCACATCACCTCTTGAAGATAACTTCAGCTCCTTCTCCTAAAGGGTGAAACATACACCCATTTCCATCCCTCCAGAGGAAATACCCAATCCCTGGACCAAGTTAGGCCCAAATCCTGTGAACAGTTATACACGTTACACATGTGCTTCCCTCTAGGCGGGACCGCTTAGCCAGAGTCACGAAACAAGACTTAATGCTGCCTCCGTGGTTCAGTGCATCTGCTTCTTGCTCCCCTGTTACCAGAAATGCACCATACTACCAGGAAATTATCCGTAAAACTAAAGCTGCCTTAATGATATTTTTCAATTGCACTATATCTAGAAAATTTCTTCTACACTCCTTTTAATAATAAAAATATAAGGAGGCATTTCCTGTATCAGATACAATACCCTTCACATTACCTGTGACTATGCTAGATCTTTGCTTTTCCATTCTGCATTTGAAATAAATACTCATTTTGCCTTAGCCCCCCAGTGCAGTCTCTCTTTCATTCCTGGGTATGTGCTGCAACAGCAAAAGGCTTTAGTAACTTAGGCCTACTCCTGCATCCATTCCTACTTCTGCCATATTTACCCTCCAATAGATCTCCAGTTACACCAGGTCAACTGCAGGGCTGAGTTGGGTGCATTATAAACTCTGACAATTAAAGATACCGTGCAGCGGTGAATGTGTGATAAACCTGACATGGAGTAACTCAACAGAACATGCATAATTTTACCTGACAGAATGTTCACCTCGGATGAGATTATTTTTCCACAACATGAACAGAAGTTTATAAAGCTCTTTCAAAGCGGCATGTGATACAGTTTGACAAAAACTTGTGTTTTGATGGT
This sequence comes from Psittacus erithacus, assembly GCA_009867235.2. NCBI lineage: Eukaryota > Metazoa > Chordata > Aves > Psittaciformes > Psittacidae > Psittacus > Psittacus erithacus. The sequence goes on from WYDI02018345.1 coordinate 12,263, forward strand.
TTTGGTCTTCTGTTGTTAACCACTGTTTGCATTTCTATACCATAAAGCACACACTGCCAACTCAAAGGTTAAAGAACACCAAAATCTAACAGAGAAAGTAGACAGCCTAGACTATATGTATCTCTCTTGGGCGTATTTTAATTAGCAGTCATATTCTGTCAGTTTAGCAGAAGTTGACATTTTTCAGAAGGAGCACGAGAGCAGCCCCGCTTGAATGTAGACCAAGCATGACACAGCGTTATTATTTAAAACAAGCAACTGCTGATGCTCTCCTGGCTGTTTCAAAATGACTGTGTATGGTAAGATTTGTTTTAAAAATAAACTGGGTGCTAAGTGAGATTTCAAAGCAGAGTTTAACAAATGTCCCTATTGGGGAAAAAAAAATATCTCTAAACAAATTTATCAGCTAGCTCATGTTTACACAGTAATGGATACACAATGTTCTATTCAAGCACATTAAAAATGCGGAGTTAAAACATTTATTATGCTGTGTAGTCCATACAGTAATAACTGCATAGCAGTTGTGACACTTCAGCCATACACCACTGGTACAGATTCCCACAAGCCATACTGAAGTCCTGCTTTTAAGGACTACTAGTCCCATGCCAGGTAAGTGACAGGGTACATGTCAAATTCATGCCTCGTCTCTTCACAGTGTAACAGGTTAGTCCTGCTGGCACCAAGCTGTATTTATAAGATGCTGAGTGCCCTTCATTGTCACTGAACATGATGAAAGTTAAGGCATTTGGCACCTTTCAAGAACACGACATAGAGAACAAACAAGAAGCCATACAGAAGTTCTTGATTCATTATCAAAGGAAAGTAGTCTAATAAAGTTCTTTAAATAAAATATTTCTAACTTTATCTCATGAGAAAGTATATTATGTTAATAGACACTTATGAATTACTATTTCAGAGGTAGTTAACTGCTAACATACAATAGTTTTGTTTGGTTTTTTTTAACATAGGACTGTATGAGTGATGTGAGCATTTTGATCTACCTGAAGCAGTTTAAAGGGAAAGAGGAATAGTGTTTGAATCAAACAAGGTGGTTGTTTCATATTTGAGAAACAGAATTAGTATAATAAACTGAGCTAGTCAGAGTAAATATATATCATGTATTAGAGACAGCAAACATGGTATGACAGGGTGATTACAGCCCTTGCCTTGACTCAGTGATGAAAATACAGCTGCTCCCATTTCTCCGTGTTTCTTAAACTTCTGACTTTCCTACAGACTGACTTGTACTCAGCAGTTCTCTGCGTCCTTACTTACACAGTACTTACTTTTTCAAAAAACTAAGTCCTTTTGTACATACATGAGCTCACCTAACAAATAGAAACTAAAGACTGCTTTCTAAGCATTATTAAAGAAAAGGAGTAGTTTCTGGCAAACCCCGAAGAACTACTGGATCATCCTAATGTGAAACAGAGCAATTATTTACATTTAATAGGAATAAAATGTTTCTTTTTAAAGGAACAGCCAGAACACGTAAGAACTTCTCAACTCCAGGAATTTCATTAATTTTACTCATTAATGCAGCTCCAACATTTTTGAAAAGTACCAATGTTTTATGTCAGTTCTCAAGTAAATTCCAGAGAGAGGATAACCATTGATCAATACAGCCAAGTTCTCAGTAACATTTGAAATAAGCAATTCTAATTCTGCAAGTAGATCCACATGAGTAGAACCTTATGTCCCTACAGAACTACACTGGAGTTTGTTCATAGGCAAGTCTCCAACTACACTCCAGTCCTCCGAAGAGTTACTTTTATTTTGTAGATGGAACAATTACTAAAATACATCTAGACTGGGAAAATAATGAAAAAAAAACCAAACCCCAAAACCACCCAACCAAGAAACCAATCATCAAACCAAACCAACAAACAACAAAACAATCACTACTTTTAATAGGCATTGTGAAGCAATCTGGATGGTATTTAGTGGGAAGCCACAGCATTCACCTTTACTGAATACTGAGTATCTAGACATCTGATGGAAACGCCATTTTGTGACTTCTAAAATCTTGAAAACTTCACATAATTGCTTAGGTTGGAAGAGATCCCCAAAGATCATCTAAACCAACCCCTCTGCTCAAGCAGGGTCAGCTAGAACAGGACTGTGTCCAGTTGGGTTTAGCATATCTCAACAGATGGGGACTGCACCACTTCTCAGGACAACCTGTTCCAGTTTTGACCACCTTCATAATAAAAAAAAAAAGTTTTCTTGTGATCAGGTGGGATTTCATGTGTTTCAATTCATGGCCATTACCCCTTGTCCTGTCAGTGGGCACTACTAAGAACAGTCTGACTTCCTTATCTTCATTCGCCCCCATCAAGAATTTACATGCTGGTAAGATCCCACCGAGCCTTCTTTTCTCCTAACTGAGCAGTCCCTACGCTGTCAGTCTCTTCTTAATCATCTCCGTAGCCCTGTGCTGGACTTTCTATCTTTCTTGTACTGAGAAGTCCAGAACTGGACACAGCACTCCAGACGTGACATTATCCATGCTGAACAGAGAGGAGGATCAACATCCTCAAACTGCTGGCAACTTACCTGAAATGACTGCATATTTACTCAGGTATGAAAAATAGACCAAATATAATCTTTTAATTCCAGTGCTAAATTCCCTATATATTAAAACAGTATCTGGACTAGAACCATATACTAATTGGGTCAGAAGGACATTTGGACACCATCTGGTCCAATATCCCTTCTCAAAGCAGGTCTAACATTAAAGTTACATCAGACTGCTTAGGGCTTTATCCAAATAAAGTCTGTATATATCCAAGGATGGCAATTCTACATCCCCTCTGGACAACCTGTCTCAGCCTTTGGCAATACTCTTTGTGGATTTTTTCCCTGAGGTCTAGTTGGAATTTTCCTTGCTGACTCTTCTGTACTTGCCCATATATGTGAATAATTTACTAGCAGGCAAGTAAACTTAACTGTTGCTGGTATTACCACTGTCTTTGGCATTATCTTGGGATCATGCATCATATTTCTTTGCTTTTTTAGGCAGAGCAGTAACAATATTACTATGCTCAGTGTGAAGACTGTATTTGATTTTATAGGAAATGATAGGAATTAGGTTATTCTTATCCCCATCTCCTGTTTGTGAAAATGAGATTTTGCGTTTCTGTTGCGAGGGCTTTTCTTCATCCCTGCTGAGCTCTATATAAGATGCTGTATATTAGCACATAATAGTTCTTCTGGGATATACACAGCATTTCTTTCTTTATGCTTACTCTTCTTTTATATCCTAAAGTAAAGTAGCAAGGCAGGTAGCAAAATGCTAACATCTGTATTATTACACCACTCACAAATAAGTAAAAAAGACAAATGCATGCAAGATACATTTCAAGAGTAAGGTAAAATTGTTTCACAAAGTGTTCCAACTTTGTTGAACTAATTCCAAGCAAATTTTAAAAAGTAAGAGAAATTGTAAAATAAGTTCCTACAAGTTTTATAGTAATTGGTTGCTAGAAAAAGAGAGGGAATTAAATTATTGACTCTTTCCTTCTACCTAGGGAAAGATAAGCAGATCTGTATTGTTAAACATTTCCTTGGCACACTAAAATACTGATTAGCCATAGCACAGACTGTCTCTTTCCAGCTTAGAGAAAGACAGAAAACAAGTAAGGGACAAGGCCACAGCAGTGGGAAAGGGAAATTGCCATCCCAGGGAGGTCTGTCAAGCTGGTCACAAGATCCTTCCTCAGTATGTTTAATGGCCAGTTAATAATATGTTCTATATAGGTATTTTTTCACTTCAACCTCTGTATTTAAGTGGCTGAAGTTAGACTGTCTCCTTCATGCTTGTGACATTTTCTACTAAATTTTATTTCACAGTTGTGATTTTACTTTTTTTTATCTTGCAGTGGCAATCTCCCTCTTTCACTACTCCTTGTGTTGTCCTGATCACTGTTCTCTATTTTTCTTTGAAAGAATAGTTTTAATAGGCATGATTGCCCGCATCAGACACAAAAATCTACACATCTACAGAAACTTCCCAGAGAAAGCAAGATAAACTTCTGAAACATTAGTGGCAAAATTCCCCATTCAGTCACTCTGGAGTCCAGCTGTGTGACTGTTGCTTTCTGGTTTGTGTGAGGATTTGCTTTTGTTTTGTTTCTTTGGGTTTATTTTGTTTTGTGTTGTTAGTTTGGGGTTTTTTTTTCGGGTTGTTTGTATTTGGGTTGGGTCTTTTTAGCACAGTAAAGGTATAGTATAAGCTGCTGTGTAGGCAAGCTGATTCTTCATGTGAGAATGACCTAAGTGACATTATTTTGGCTTCAAAGGCAAAAGCTCTTCATTGTGGTATAGAGGTTGTGCCATAACAATTGTTTTTCTTTTCTTCATACGTAATTAGTTTTGGTAACATGGTGAAGAGGGGTTTACCTTTGAACCATCAGAGATTGCTCACAGGGAGTGCTGCAATAGCAGGAAGTACGTAAGATGTGCAATCAAGAGGCTTCTGTGCCCCTGTTTGCCTGTGTACTTGGTTTCAACACAATAAGCTGCACTGGAGTTAGGATCTGTAGGGAACTAAAATGCTGGTGGTATCCTCAACCTCTCCTGGTTTTGTCTTACGGCACACTGTAGTTTCCATGTGCGTTGGTCCCTGTACTATATCGCCTTTAGTTTTTATAGGGTATTTTAAAGAATGTTTTGTGGTTCGCAGTATGTTCTGTAAGCTGAAATGGAGTAGGCATTATTTCACAGTTGCCTGCAATTGTGGGGAACCACACAGAATGACCAAGTAGTTGTTTACAGTCCTACATTTTATATAAATTTACAGCAATACTGTGTAAGTACTTAAGAGCAAGTAATGGTCACACATTTTGGTAACAGCTTAAAGAAGATGCACAATTCGAAACAACCCACCTTGGTTCTAAATTACCTGCTATCCATGTACCACAAAGCTCTTGCATCTTCAGGATTACTCTTTTGTCTCTGGCCTGTTATTTCACTTCAACTGCATAGGTTGTTGGACTTTCTCTGAACTCATGAAATCACACCTGTGTTGCCATTTCTATTATCATATAATCTCTAATGCTTCTTAACTGCTTCACCTGTATTGCTATCTCATCATATGCTTCTGCCAGTTCAGTTTCCTTTTACTGCGCTCTCTACAATAGTATTACCTTCTTACCCTGTGGCTTTTCCAGAGAAAGTCTACTCAGGAATTAATACTACTTCAAGTCTTCCTGCTACTGCACAACGGGGAGAGAAAAAAAATAATAAAATCAATCAGGAACAATCACAGCCACATTGTCAGAAAACCTCCAGTGGTGTAACATGCACAGGCCAGCCTGAATATAGCTGTTGTCTGCATGGCAAAGGCTATGTCTCCTCCACAGAATTCCAGGATCTGTTGGTCATGGGGCAAACACTTTGCTAACTCTATGTATGTATCCTTCCAGGGAAAAAGTATCTCTATGCCACTATAATCATAGGTTTAAATTTTTCTAATCATGTCTTGATGAAGTCTCTGCTTTTTCACAAGACATCTTAATGGCTATTTGCTGTAATTCAGTGACCCTTTTTTTTTTTAACCCTTGTCTCCATCAGCATTCTATTGCTTCCTCCATTCTATACTGCATTTTATATATATATTAAAATATATATTTTATATATTGTATTTTTTTCATTCTTCTTCCCCGAAAATATCAAAGCCACTTACATCAACATACACTGCTCAGCTAAACAATAGTGTGAAGAGTTCAAATAGTTCTATAAGAGTGCCATCTTTCCATCTCTGGGAAATGGAAAACAAAGTGTAAGAAGCCTCCAATGACTCCCGCTAAAATTGTTACTAACAGATTTTGTTTCTTACAGTTGAAAACTGGCATGAATGCAAATCAAACTGTATCACACATGTCAAACAGCTTCACAATTACACAATCAACTTGCACTGCAAATTAAAAACAAGACCTGCTACTAGATCTTAAGTCAAAACAAATTTAGAACTCCAATAAGCTCAACAAAAGCAATCCTCAAGAAACCTACTCATGCCCATTATGATGGCAGAACCAGCAAATAAAAAGGCTTGAAAGGAAATAGAAAAGTAGCAACCAAATTGCCTCATCTTTTACAAGACAAATTAATGACATTCACAACGTCTTAGGGAGTTAACTACCCTACTTCAGTCAATTTTCAAAAGGAGTTCTGCTTCCAGCTCTCTCAAGAATAAAACCTTTAATTTAATAACACAACGTTGGATGGACTCCATTTCATTTGAACTGCATGGGAAGACCCTCATTCATTGGAATCATCATTTTGCCAATTAAAACAGTAGGCTTCATTGGAGGAAATCTTGCAAAGGTACTTGAGAATTTTGTTTTTAACTTTTACCTTCACATCCTCATCATTTTTTGATGGCAACTTAGCATAAAAAGAGTCAAACTCTGTGCAGCATGTTCCATGTGATCCAGCCCATCCTGTCATATGATCACAGTTACAGCTGAATTTGGCCTCATGAGTTAAATACAAGGCATTATCTCTGCCTTTCCCTAAGAATAAGCAAAAAAAGAAAAGTTCTTCATGTAATTTGGACATTGTAACAGTTCACACTAACAAATAACATTCTACTGAGAGCAGTATCTCAAAATACTAATAATTTTTATCCAGTATCATAATGGAAAAAGCTTAAGCAAAACTGATATTTTCAATTAATTCTTCATGTGAATAATACACTATTTTTAGGGAGAGATAAACTCAGGATTCTAGCTAGAAGCTATTCTCAAGTGAACAATCACTCCTCAGCCCCTAACTTGGCATCACATGCCAGTTCTGCAGTCACATTAGCTTAGGAAGTTGACATTGCTGGTTTCCCAACTCCAGTCCCATGACTTCAGTAAATCAGAAAAGTCTGCATAAATGGTGTCTGTGTCTGACATTAGCACCAGAGTCTTCTAAAGAAAAGATGTATAAAACAATTCTCAAGTATGCAAAAAAAAGTTTGAATTTCTTTTGCAGTTACAAAATCATGGCCTTCAGACTCTGCATGCAAACAGCATATTCTGGGTTGATGAGCGTTTAATCAGATAGAGCACAAAAACAACCAAAAACTATGAGACTGTGAGACTATGTTCACCATCCCTGCATCTTGAGCTTCTGTTTTGTAATGCCTGGAAATCTGGGTTCAGCAGCATGCTAATGAGATCATGTGGCTTTTAGCCAAGTAGGCTATGGCAGTTTGGACTCTCCTTTTGGGCTCTGGACAGAGCAGGGCTGAATCCCTCCCAGAATACAAACAATATACAGAATCCTGCTTTTAAAAACCTGTACTGTCTGCAGAATTTCATTTTCACATTACTAACTTGTCCAGTCTCATCAACTAGACAGGATCATGAACTACTTTTGCTATAAAATTCTGTAGGAAGAAAACAATGCTAAAAAATGTAGGTAATACATCAGGACATCACACCCACTTGAGTCTAAGAAATCAGTTCTTAAGCACACTAGTACAGGCAAAGCCCTTCTAGAGATATAGTTTGAATATAACAAAGTGATGTCTGGTTTGGTCCTTAAGTATCTAATGGCATTTACTGAAAAAGTCTGACAAATGGTCAAATTAGATCATTCTATTGAGATTCTTGCTTTATATTTAGCAAAAACATTCCCTCCTTAAAAATCTGTCAGTTAGCCAGAATCACATTCTTGCTGAATTCACTACATTCTCTTGCAGGTGTATCTATACTTAAATGGCAAGTGAATTATGTTTATATTTCATACTTGGGTCCTGATTCTATAAAAACTACCATTCATGCTTCACTATGCATGCCCGTAATCCATGCAAGTCTACTATTCAGCTCATTAAAGTGAGTGACTACTTACTTGTATCAAGCTTAGCACCTAAGTCCGCGCAGCAGTGTGCCTATATATTTAACAGTCACCTCCTTGTATTTTATAAAGGTGTATAAAATTAGCAGAGAGTATGCATCATTCTTTATTATTGTTTCATACCCCACTGCTATTTCTAATCTCTACTGCAAGAGTTCCAAATCCTACAGTCACTGACAAACACTAAGAGATTATAAGAGATGAGATTTATCTCAGATATAATACCTCAACTTCAGGTTGCCAGCTGCATTTTTTTTTTTTTACAGTATCAACACATTAAAAAAAAAACAACCAAAAAACCCAAAACCAAAACCCCAATAAAATAAACCCCAAAATAAAACAAGCCCAAAACTTCTTCACTTTCAAAAAATTTTCACACTTGGTAATGAACCGAGCTGCCTGTTAAATACATTTCAGGATTGTTTTTATAAAGTAAAATATAACCTATACTAAAGATTTCATACAGTATCTGGCTGTTCTATACTATTACAACATCTATACATTTTGCCAAATTTTTTTAGAAGTTACTGTTTTCTTCAGCGCTGTGATACATAGCAGCTTAGAGCTAGAAGGCTGCACCTACCAAATTACATGGCAAATCTCACTCCATTCCCTAATCTACTACCCTTGGTAGGGTTTAAAGAATAAAAGGCAAAATACTCTTAAGATTATTTCCCTTTATCACAAATCCATAGATGGGATTACAAATTTCTGACAAAGTATTTGGCTTGTGAGAACTTGTTGATACATATAACACAGAGCCTGCTCCTGTCATCATCATGCTGTCTATTTAATTTTGCCTTAAATTAAAAATTTAAATTCACATTTAAATACAAGACCTTAAGCTGCCACATCTCAGGAGGAATAAAATTAAGGAGATTTACATTTTCCTGCTGAGAAATCTGGAATGCTGTCTTGTGTTTTATCCTTGTCTTCTAAACTTGTCAGAAACACTGGTGCCATCATAACCCTCCATCAGTCAGGAACTAAAACGTGTATTTCAGAGCGATGACTTCCACTAAGCAGCAACTTACCGAAATCATGAGAGAAACCACTGTTACAAAATACATCAAAAAGAGATACTTTCAAACATAGACTGTCAATTTACACTTTTATCCTCTGTATTTTAAGCCTGTGGTACAAATTTCTTCACTGCATTAGTTAGTCTCTGCATTTGTACCAGTGAAGCAATTCCCCCCTGCTTTAATAAAAAGTAAATCAGAGAATAGTGTAAAATATGCAAGAACACCTGAAAACCCTCAAGGTGAGGTATAATAATCCTATCCTATTTTATTTTAGTGTCCCTCATTCAATAAGAACTAACTAATGAATTTTAGCACAGAGAGATTCAATAATATTCCTGAAAACTACAATTTTTGGTACAATTAATGTGGTGTTAACAAAACCATATAACAAAGAGTTTTATAAAGAAGAGACCAAAAAATAATAAACTTGTAACCACTTATAAGAATACCGTAAATAATTTATTTAGCATAGACAAAAGATGAAGAGCTCTACTTCTTTAATTAATGTTCCTTCTTAAAGTCACAGAACACAGTAACATTAAACAGACAAGATGCAAATACTGACAATAGTGAAAGGTAACTGCTACTCTACCACATTGTTTTCTCCCTCAGTTTACAATTTTATCACACAAAGCACTTGAAGGTTATGATCAGCAACAAAGTCCAGCTGGAGGTCAGTCACTATTGGAGTACCCCAAGGGTACTGATAGTAGGGCTTAACATTACTATTAGCGACCTGGTGTCCTGGGTTCAGCAGTAGCAGTCATTTTTCTCCTTCTTAGTAGCTGGTGCAGGGCTGTGTTTTGGACTTTTGGTCTGGGAACAGCACTGATAACACCGATGTTTTTAGCTACTGCTTAGAATGTTTAGACTGACCAAGGAC
>WYDI02018347.1:0-44775 GCA_009867235.2 Psittacus erithacus
AAAGAAAGAAAGAAAGAAAGAAAGAAAGAAAGAAAGAAAGAAAGAAAGAAAGAAAGAAAGAAAGAAAAAGAAAGAAAAGAAAGAGAAAGAAAAGAGAGAAAGAAAGAGAGAAAGAAAGAATGCAACCCAAGTAGAACACTGGTTTCGTCAATCAAGAAGCAGAAATTAATAAATGGCAACAAACACAGAGCATATAATATGAGTGCCAGAAATACCAGAAACCAGTGTTGTGAACGCTATTGGAAGGTGGCCGAACATCATATGCTGGTGAGTCAGGGTGCAGATCTAAATCAGCTTCAAACAGTAAAAGATGCTACAAATTTAATTCACCACAGAGACTTTACAAGCATATCTGAGCTACCAGTGAGTCAGGAGCATGGAGAGAATGACAGGGGCAGCCAAAGGAGCAGAATGGTTTTCCAGCACACAGAGAAGACAGGAGAAAAACTAGGAAAAGGAGGAGCAGACAGAGATAAAATTTTTTACTAGCTCAACAGCTAGGGCACCTCTCAAACTTCCTCATGCAAAGAATGGCGCAGTTCCTCACATCCTGAAGAAGAGCACACTGCGTCATTTCACCTTCATTAATGCCATTTAATCTGTAAGCAGCCATTTTTGCACTTTGAATAACTTCATTCTTTCTGCTACAAATATTGCTTGTTTGGAGACAGACTTCTGGCTGCACCTTCTGCTCCGTCATTGGCTTGACCTTGTGAAAACAACTTAGTTTACTTAATTTCTGTTTTCTCTTTTCCTTATTCTTCTCTCCTTGTCTACATTTTCTCATATTTAGACTCTAGAGCCACCTAATAGTGAAATTATTCCTGTCTGTGAGCTTCACAAGAAGAGGTCTTGATCTTACCTAAATAATTCAGGCAATAATTCTATTTATCAGGCAGTTCTGTTATGTTTTGGGTATTTGCATTACCTAAAATCAAAATTACTTGCGGAAAATAAGTACATACTACCATTCTTTGCAAGTTAGATTACATTCTAATGAACAAAAAATGAAACATATAGAATTTCATAATTACTCTGAAAAATTACAGAAGTATCTGTTAGAAAAGAATAGAAAATTTATTCCACTTTGTTTATGACAATGCTGTGGACATAAAAGTAACACAAAGTATGTTACTTTGGAAAATTAAAACTGTAATTGAACAAGTATTTTCTCAGGGATCTGCATAAAAATACAGATTAAGCAACACTGTTAGGGCAATATCCCATCCTGTGTCTACTCATTTCTTTTCACGCTTTTCCTTGTCATTTCCTATTCTGAAGCCACAAGTGCTTAAAAACACCCAGAGGCTGAAGGAAAGGTTAAAAAATATAAACTGCTGTTGTAAGGTCAATACACAAAACATTCTCCTTGTCCATTTGCAGAGTCAGCCTGATTTTCCCTGTAATCATATCTCAGCAGTGTGTCAGTAACTATAGCCATGGGGACCAGCTTCTCCTTCCCATTCAGGCAGAGGCATGAAAGCAGAAGGAAATGGCATGAAAACAACTGGGGAAAAAACCAGCACCTCCTTGCAAGACTTACTGTGCTCTGGCTTGAAGCCTGCTGCTGGATAAGCAGCTATTCTCTGCTTTTCTTCCCAAAATCCCTCACAACCAACAGGCTTTGCGGGGCACAGAGTATCTTCTTCTCTGGTTTAGGAGGCATTCAGCACCTGAAGGACCCAGCCCCCAAAGGCCTTTATGATGATAGCTTTTAATTGCTCTTGTAGAAGTATCTGGAAGACATACTCCCCAATTTAACAGGGTTATTTTTTTGCAAAGGGACTATCATGCTTTTAAAAACACTTCATGCAATTTCAACTCTTCTGCAGATAATATTTGATGCTTAAAAATTCTAGTTCCTCACAAAAGCTATCTCCTCTCCACTGCTTAAAAATGCAATACACTTGCCAGCACTGCAGCACATTGAAGCACTGTATTTTTGACAAATGTAAAAAACATCATATGAGCTTGACTTCAGTAATTATTTCATTTGACAATACAAATAGTTATAAAATGAAACGTCTTTTGAGGTAGGTACAAAAAAGATGTAAATGAGTAGCAAGGCTGTGACATTTTTGAATCTCTAACCACATTTTAAAGATCATTTGGCATTATAAAACAATTCAGGAAGTAGCAGCTAAAAGAGTTAACAGGAAAGTTAACCATGAGCAACAACATCTATCTCTTTGTTTATCCCTCATTAAGCAAACCAAGACAAAAATCATAAATACCATCTTTAAGAACTTCCATACTGGGTCACACAAAAAAGTCCAGCTCACAATCCTGTGAGTAGCACAGGCTTAGAGCAATGGGCTTCTCAGAGTAGAGAAGACAACTTTCTGAGGAGCAGCAAAATCTCAGAATTCCCTGGATATCTTCAAAGCCTGGTGAATGGATATGTATAAGAGCAATAGGTAACTGAATTACAGGTTTAAGCTCTGATTTATCTTATGCATACAGTATTGCCTCAAGTGAATAAGTTATTTGTGTCAAAGCATGAATAAAAGCTTGTGGACATTGGACAACATAGAAGAAATATCTCTTTATTATGCTATTATTTTCCAAGGAAGCCACTTCTACATAAACTCTAAGATGCTTATAAGATGCATAAACTCTAAGAAATAGCTAGAAGGGCAGACCAGAGTACAGTCATTTCCTACAGCACATATCTCACCTAAACCAGAATAATCCTTATTGCTTATTAACTCACTGTGAACTGCATTTAGTTTAAAACAAATATTAAAAAGGCAGAGGAGGGGGTTATGCCAGTCCCGAGATATTATCAGGACCTAATAACGTCCTAATTTGCTAGTAAAAACAAAAGTGGTTACTGAGTTCACCTGTGCTAATAAATGCAACTGCTTTTATGTAAGAAGAAACATACAGCCTCAATATAGTGTGCTGATTCAGTTAGAAACACTAAGTTATGTCTCACAGATGAAATTCCCATACAACAGGTTTGTATTTTGTTTATATATTTTGACAGCAGTTTGTAGTTACCAAGCTATATGCCTTGGATGGCTGTTCGAATCATGTTACTTTTCATGGTTCATTGGTGAGAGTCTAAAACACCAATCTACATCTTTCAGTTCAATACTGTGGAACTGGGTGGTGTGCTTGTCTGTCACTCCCTTATGAAGAAAACTGAAGAAAGTACAATTGAGTTAGTTCTGCGTCACTGTCAAGACAACATCTGCACTTCCCTAATAAGTATACTAATGAGTGTTAGACAGAGGTGCTTAAAAACAGCACTGACATAAATGTTTGCAGTCCTACAAATTCCTGCACAGCCTCTAATAAGCCCTTAAAACACATAGGGTCTGCAGGGCCTGCTGATCTTTACATTGGACAAACACCCACAGTTTTGTTTCCTCGGCTGCTCAGCAATTCCTCAGGCTTTGCAGCGCTGAGCTGGGATGATGTCTCTCCCACACTCAAGTAGGGATACCAGAAAACAGTGCCGTCCAAGGGCATTCTTGCACCCCTTGCCAGAATACATGGCCAGTACACAAAGTGCAGCTAAGGAGGATCTCTTTAAAAAACGTGTGGGAAGGAGGGCACCCTGTTCGTATTCTGCCAGGTGCTGAGTGCAATCCTTGGATCTGCAGCCCTACCCATCTCCCCAGGGTCGAGCTGCCCCTGCTCAGTCTCTGATGCTGCCCAGATGGGTAACATGGGGTCACGCTGCCAGGGCAGAAATTGCTGTGATTTCCACTGGGGCAGCTTTACATCTCCCATTTTCATGGGAACTGCACTTGTAAACAGATCCTCAGTCTTGATCCTTGCCTGAGCCACACCACAGTCGGGGCCCAACCCTGTACCTGCTGACCATCACCTGCTGCACCTTGATGGACTTGTACCCATCCCATCACTGTGGCCTTGCTGGATGGCTGCAGGGCTCTGGGCTGGCCGTAGTCACCATCTTACCCCATCCCTGCTCCCATGCTGGGTGCTGCTGGATGGACCCTGATCAACCTGGTGGCCATCCCCTTCACGACACAGACTCAAGTTGATGAGGAGACTCAAATCCAACTTTATTACAACCAAGCCCTTTTTATCCCCCTGTTCGGTACTTTCCCAACCTGCACATACATGCAGCATTCAATCTCATTGGCCCCTGTAAAACTCTCCAGGTAAATAGTCCAATCCCAATGCTGCAGACCCCCTCACAACCCCCACATCCTCTGGCCTCCAACTGAGATTCCTGCCACAACTACATCCTTACCCATCCCTCCAAGGCTTGCTCTTTGACCTTCCCTGTCCTTCGACGCCCTAACTCATCGCTCCAGGGCTTGTTAAGCATTAAGGCCTCAGAGCTCATTCCCAGACTGTTTTTCATGCAAATCTTATCACCTTCACTTCCCATAATCCTCTGCTCTCAGTTCTCTCTCATAGGGCAGCCATCCATCACAGCACCTTGATATGTACAAAGGTGTAGAGTGAGAATACTCAATGATACCAGGGTTAATTGGTTAATTTCTCTCTTCTGTCATTGGAGTATATTATTCCACTCTTGTAAAATGCAATGTAAGAAATGTAAGCTTCATAGGGTTAGATGAAGAGCCCAAGAAGGATTAAAACTTTAAATAAATGAATTGGGGCGTTACTGGGGACAGTTCAGAAATACCTAGGCTGTCTGAAATTTGCCCGTACTAGATTGCTGCTCTCTTTTAAGAACTACAGATGATTAATGAAGTGGATCACACTTTATAGCACAAAATTAAGGGTAACCAAAATAAATGTGTGCATTAAGCCATTACAGTCTTTGTAATTCCCAGGCTGTGATGACCCATGCATAAGGAAATTAATGGAATTTCCAATACTGCAGAGAATACCAATACAAAGTGTAAGCAGGGAAATGACCTGTGAGATTACCTAGTCTGCCTCCCTAACACTGCAGCATCATTACCATGAACATGTTTTATTCATGCTGTCTCCAGACTCAGACAATATATATCCCAGTTTACTAATATTTTAAACAACAGTTTTGCCCTTCTGAGGAATAATTAAACTTAAGTGGTCTTTGTTATAAGTTTTATTTTGCCCACGTTACTATTAAAATTGAAAAAGGCCATTCTGAATGAGAAATAGCATTTTAAATGAACAGTAAAAGAACTTGGCTTTTATTTCTGCAGATTTGGGCAAAATTCTGAAGAGAACAAAACTGAAGAATTCAGCATGAATGAGAGCTTAGGCTAGATTCTATACTAAAACTGGTTCATCAGAAATTCAATATGCAACCACCGTGCACAATTTTTCAGATACGTGTTTTGAAAACTGTTAACTCAGCGTTCTGAAGCTGCAACCTGTTTTGGTGCCTTAAGAAGTAAAATCTGTAAGTTTGAAAAGGTATCAGTGAGGTAAAACAGAGCCTGGGTAATCTACTCTTGCAGTGATTAGAAGAGAAGAAAATTGAGTTCAAATATTTACATGGAGTTTGCTAACATGTCTATTAGAAAAAATGCTTTTTACATGTAAGCTGAGCAAATTTAATATGGTATCACTGATATACAATAAAAACCCACAATGCATTTTATAGTCACTTTTAGAGCAGAACCACATGTTAAGTATTTACATGAGAGTCTGCAGCAGTTCCTGGGCTGTAGGTGTTTATTAGGTACAACTGGCTTGATTCTGCTTTCCTTGCATCTTGTGTAGTCATTTACACCTGTGCAATGATGTATTCCACTTCACATTATGTGCATTTTTATGAGGTTTTGGCAGCACAAAGGGGTCATAAAGTCAGTCAATATAATCATTGAGGAATACTTTCAGTCTCTGCATGGTGTGCAATCAGCTTTTAAGCTTTTATCACTCCTCTTCATAAGCCTATAAATGCAAACCATAAAATCCGTAATTACAGAAAAGAGTGATTGTCTACAATGTTGAAATATGTGAGGCAAATGAAAACTAGACCCACTGAATGAAATGACAGGCCTAGCACAGATCTTCTGTTTGCATTTTCCTGATGATTCCATGTCCTGCAAGATGCCAAAAGTCTATTCTGTTTGGAGAAGAAAAGACGGTAGGTGAGGCAGCAGTTTGTCTTTACTCTTACAGAGTAGATGAGGCAGGTTGTTTCCATATGGGAGCACTTAATATGTAACCTCTGTATTAAGCCAGTTAAGTTTTACCCCTTTAAAGCCTCTGACTCAATTTTCCTTCAAACTCACACCAACACTTTTCTCTCTTTGCCTTACTTGCCATCTTTCAAACTTCTCATGTAATGTTTTTAAGGGTGCATTAGAGTAATTTGCAAGCCCAGAGATATAAAACAGAATCATTTCTAATGCTTTACATTCAAAAGTTCATCATTAAAATAACCTGAAGAACAAATTTATTTTAATTCTTATATTTATATAGAACAGACCATCAAAGGCACATGGTACCTTGTAACACACAGTAAAAGGGAATCAGACAGATGACAAATGTGACATGTGTTGACAAATATGAATGCTATGATAATGAATGATTTATTTTTCAAAGCAGAATACTTCAGCTCAGCAAAAGCTCACCAGGCAGGCTGGCTGTTGGAACTGCTGACTGTGCAAGCTTTTTTTCCACCTCTAATTTAAGCTTGGCCTAAATCAACTTTTCACTAGGAAAAAAAGAAAGAAAGGCAGCAAGCATTGGCTGCTTTCACAGGACAGCAGAGAAATGTGGAAATGAAAAGTTTAAAACTTTTTAGTTTTATTCCTGTTAGTAGATGTATGACAGAAATACGAATGCTGAAGTGATTTTGCTTCCTAACAGTGAGTCACTGTTGGAGATAAATTTTTGGAGAAGGGCAATAGGCAGATTATAGCACAATGTAGATTGTTATTCCTTCTTCCATATACATGTATATCTGTATTCTGTGTAAGAAATATATATCTCTCTTCCATGTATGAATATACCTATATGATAAATCTCTCCCTGGAGAACATGTCTGCATTATTTCTGCTATAATGTGTATAACGTCCTTAACCCTTCCATGTCCTTTCATTTGAGTTCAGTCCTCTCTATTTGCACAAAAAAGCTGATACTAAGGATGAGGAGCTATTGGGTTGGGATTTTCATTGTTTTAGAAGGAAGCATTTCACTAGGCAATATTGTGCCAAACAGGGATCACTGGAAACAGGCAATGAATTTGAAGATCATAACAAGCTGCACTGGATTTGGATGACATAGAGTTAATTTTCTTTGTGGTAACTCATATGATGTTGTGTTTTGGATTTGTAGCCAAAACTGTGTTGATAGCACAGGAATGTTTTTTTTACTGCTGAGCAGTGCATACACAGAGTTGAGGCCTTTTCTGTTCCTCACCCCACCAGTGAGTAGGCTGGGAGTGCACAAGGAGTTTAAAGGAGACATAGCCAGGACAGCTGAACCCAGCTGACCCAAGGGATATCATATAATATATGGAATCACATCCAGCATATAAAACTGGGGGAAGAAGGAAGAAGGAAGGGCCGTTCTGAGTGATGTCATTTGTCTTCCCAAGTACATAAGTGTGATGGAGTCTGGCTCTCCCAGGTATGGATGAACACCTGTCTGCACATGGAGAACAGTTTTTGATTTCCTTATTTCGCTTTGTGTGTGTGCACAGGTTTTGCTTTACCTGTTTGACTGTCTTTATCTCAGCCCATGAGTTTTTCCACTTTTGCCCTTCTAATTCACTCACTCATCTTCCTATAGGGGAGTAAGCAAGTGGCTGGGTGGTGCTGGGCTGCCCACCAGGGCTGAACCATGACACAAGCACTGTCATGCTTTTAATCTTTAAATCTTTTTAATCTTTAAAAATCACTGGGAGAAATCCTTGGTACTGCTAAATCTGGGACACATCAGCAGACAGTAAACCAGATTTTTTTTCTGATTTTTACTAAAATAAAAAGACATGGAAAAAATAAGGATGCCTTTTAAAATGAAAGGCTGTAAGGCCCACTTAAAGTATAAACAATAAGTTTTTTACAGGAAAATTGGTTTCATTTGTGCTCATTTTATATTGACAGATTTAATCCCCCCACTATGCCTGAAGGTGATGTTAAAAACATTCATTTGGAATTACATAGAAAAAAAAATAAATGTGGGCTGGATGATATACATAAGAATTTCATGGCATAAAAATATTATTAACTATATGGTTTCTGTCTCTTTTGGATCTCCTACAGAATTTGCCATAACCTGTCTCATCTTCTGAAAGTCTCAGCATCTTTCCCCCAAAAGCAAAAAATGTATGACCTTGATGGAAAACATATCTCCAGTAAGCTGATAAGAAGTAGCTGTATTAAATTACTTCATCTTTCCACATGGTGAAGATATAACAATAAAAAATGTCAAAAAGTGGGTCTTTTTCTATTTCCAGCCCTCTTTTGATAGAAAATTCAGTAATAATGCTTGGTACACGGAACAGGTTGTAAGTGTCTGGAATTGAGGCTTCAGCTCTGATTTTTCACTGCCCCCGGGCCATTTACATCCACAGAAATATTCTGTTCTAATAATGTTCCAGTTTCTTAACTGACTTTTTATATCATGGTTGAAATGAACCTGGATTTGAAATGAACCTGTAGCACTATTTCTCTTTTAAATTATGCATGCATCTCTTCTGGAGTAAGAACCTTGCAGCTGAGCCAAAGAATTTTTGTAGAAGGGGAAAGTCACTGTAGTAATTACAGGAAAGCTTAAGCAATTTCTCAAAACAGATATTATGACAGAGTGGGCTAGCGCTGGAGGGAGACCTGCATTGTGAAATAATGCCTGAGGTGTGCATGATGAAATGATTGCAAGAAATGGCAATGAAAAGAAATCTCAGGATTCTCTTAAACCAGACTACACAGTAATTAATTTGACAGTGTACTATAACAATTTACAGAAACTTTGAGGAACTAACTTTTAAAAAGGAAGGTTCTGAACCCACCTGGCAATGTGTTGTAGACTTCACACTTTTTTGCTTATGTGGTAGGTTAGACCACTGGTTTTGCCTGTGTAACTCTGTCAGGAATGTAATAGTTCAGGTATCATGTTCTGTGCTAGTCACTTGGCATAAATGCAAAGGTGTTTTGGAAGGTTGTGAGGATGCCTTAAATATACTTCTCCCACTTCAGAATCAGAGACAAAAGATCAGTTAGTCCATGACTATCAGAGTGAAGTTGGGATGAAACACTGTGATTAAAAGAGAACTCCACAAAGACTATGAGCTTTCAGCTCCATTTGCCAGTGGCACTGCACTGTAAAGTTTGTCTTGAAATGTACACAAGGGAGTGTTACAGGACACTGGGAACTCCGTAGAGTGCCCCATGGCTCCTAGATTAGACTCACAGTTTTCATTCCTACAAAATCTAAGTTATTAAGCATGAGGTCTTATTGCATGTCTTACAGCAATCTAGAGTCAGGGCAGGGTGAACTGTACACCTAGACCAAAACAAGGAAAAAACAAATGTAGCTCAGAAATGTCTGTGTTCTTTTCAGGGGTGGAGATCATAGAAAATAACTATGCAATGGTTGATTAGTTTCTCAATCACATTTTGTTCATAAATTCTGTCTGATGGGATGCAATTATTTCTGGAAAAGTAAATTCAGGTTGTCAACCTTTGGTTTGAAAAATGATTATCTTACCATGGAATAGTGGTTTGTTCTCCAGTATTAGTTTTTCATGCACTCTTTTCTTACAACAAAGGCTGTATTTTATTAGTCTGCCTTCTGAGGAAAATGGAATCTGTTTCACTTGAAAAGTTAATTCAGAAATATACATTTTCCCCAAGCTGCTAACTCCTGACATAATAAAGGTAATAAAACTACAGTTAAGGGTGTGCTCAATTGTACTCAATTTGCAAGCCATAAGGCACCTTTGATAATGCTTAGATACAATGCTAATTTTGCTTTCATCATCTGCACCCCAAGTATATTAAATCAATTCCATTAAATCAAAGCAATCCCTCTTTATTCAAGTAAAAAATGTAATATGTCTGGAAGAAAATATTACAAAAGAAGAAATATTAATGCTGCTCATCCCAAAAGGTTTTTACAGTAATTTTTTTCCAGTTTTGGCAACAATAACAATTTTTTAAGGTAATAAAATATTTCTGAACACAGTCCATGAAAACTGATTATGCTAAAGTGTTGTTGGTTTGGCTTTTTTTTCCAGTTGCTGTTTGAATAGCCAGCTAAGAATCACTCTGTCCTGGTCAGTTGATTGGAAAGGTCATCAAGAAACTGTCAACTTTACAGCTGATGGGTTAAGTGTTGTGTGAAGACCATTGTGGATAATTCATATGCACCTTAGAATTAAAAATGAGACAGTCTATACACTGTAGAACTTAATGATCACCCTACAAAAACATTTAAATAAAGAATTTTCAGTGTCTTTGTATGAGATAATAACAATACATTGAACTGTATTCACACCAAAGATTAGTGGATACTCTCTCTTTCTACTTTACACCAAGCTATTAGTACTTTGCATCTGTTGGGCTTCCTAGAAAACCTAGAAATATTTCTGCCCCTCATAGAATCAGAAACTACAAGACAAAACTAATTTTTTTATCCCAATAATAGTGACAATGGAGACAAAATGAGTGAATTTCTTTTCTGCCAGAAAAAATTATGGTTCTGGCTTTCATGATTGCACCTTGCTTTTGAACTGCCTAATGTTTCACTAGTGACTGCTTTAAATTCAAGAATTTCTGTTGTGGCTGGATTGAGGATCTTATTTGACTTTGCTAAATGAAACTTTAACATTAAAATATACCAAGGGAGTATACTTGGACTCAAGCGAATGAGACAGCCATTTTTAGGCCCCTATTCCTTCCATAAGCCAGCTGTTGCTGGAATGGACTTCACACAGCTGCTTCTGAATTTTTGACTCTTGCATCTAGACCAGAAGCCTCAGACTTACCAGTGGAATAAAAAGGAACAAAACCAAGATTATTGTTGCAACAATAACTCCTGCAAGCAGGAATTATTAATAAGAACTATATAAGCAGGAGTTATTAATTTGACCTGGATGGTAAACCCTTTTCTTTTGTAGTAAAAGCTTTGAGGAGCTGAAAATATCTTCATGGTCCCCATTTCAATGAGCCCAAGAATCTCTGATTTTTTTTTTTACTTGAAAACCCTTTGAAGTTCTTATTATAACAGTGAATAGCTCAGTGATAGAGGCAAGCATCTGAGATACAAGAAGTCCTCTTTGGTATCTTTGAATTCAAACCAGAGACAGAACCATCGGATTTATGTGTGTCACAGAGTATCTTAACCATAAAATTTTAGCTTTTTGGGATAGTTAACTTTCTGTTAAGGCCAAAATAGTATCTTGAGAAGAGGAAAATTGAGCATTATGAGAAACACAGAGAAAGAAGTATGTGGCAATTATGTCAAAGAAAAAATATACGGGAGGTCCATACTGATTTAATTTCAGCTTTATAACCAAAGCACATGGAAAAGGAATATTGATATGACAAATGAGTGAAATGTGTTGGTATAATGTCAGATTTCTAAGAAATGTAAACAAAAGTTAGCTTGTGGTCACAGAAGAATGTTGAACACCAATAAATCATAAAACAGCAGCATGATAGCTCTCTCAGCTCTCTTTGTGCAGTTTTCCTACCAACTTTGTAAAAAACTGAGGCAAGTCAGTCTCCTATAAATGACTCCTATTTCTAGCAAAGTATTTATATTATATACAATATGTATAAAGTGTATACAATTATATATAATATATAATAGACAATATACAATATATAATATATCATATATCATATGTCATATATATATCTTATACATTAAAGTCTCCTATATAGGGCTTTTAGTCAAGGAAAAGGAGCATCAGCTTTCAGAAAAAAGCAAAGGAATAGAGCTTCCCTTACCACTACTGATATCCAATATCAGACTCACGTGATATCAAATGCTGGTTCTTGCAAGATTTTAACAAATCTGTCCTCAATATAGTAACTCAAGGGTGAGCCAAGCATTGCTCCCAGATCACTTACCGTCACATTTACTAGACCACATCACAAGGGGGAGAACATCTATTCGTTGAATGTATTTATGACCCCAAAGATATCTTAAACAAATTATCATACACATAAGAACCTTCATTTGTAGTTATTTCAGAAACATACGCATGATAGTTTTCCTAGGGCAGTCTGTTTCATATTCTTTAAAAATTATTTACATTAAGGCCCATATTACTCAACATCAGTTGAACATTTGTAGGAATGTAGCAGTGATAAATTCATCCTGTTCAAATTTATATTGCTTTTCTTTAGGAATGGAGAAACGGAGGGAAGAATAAGTCATAAGACCAGAAGAAGCATGTACATGAGTAGAGTTAATAATGAGTGTGCAAATATTCTTCATGTCTTCCAGTTTATAATACTTCTCAATGTTCATCAAGTACAGAAAATGGATTGTGAATTTAGGTCTTATATTCAATACATCTTCCAGGACAAAAAAATCAGTTTTAAAAATTCAAGAATGAAGCTTCAATAAATAAAAAAACAAACAAAGAAAACATAAATATTTTGTGATTGGCAAAAACTAATTTGATCTTAACTCATTTCCAATAACTGTATTTTATGTTAAAAAATGATAACCTGATCACTCCTTGCTGTAGTCAAATTTCTGCCACTCAGATTATAAAAGCACAGCTGTCTTTCTCATGCAGATGAGAACTTTTGCTAAAATGGCCTTTTAACTACATTGTACAGAGACTACAAACAATAGTAAGAATGTAGGAGAGGGAGAGTTTGAGTATGAATTTGTCTCCAGATCATCAGCAGTTCTCTGTCAGACTTCTGGCTCCTGCAGTGTTTGAAGACTCATTACAATTTTTTGTTCCTTTTACTAGTTGTTCCTTAAAAGCTTTTATTTTAGCTTACTGTGCTGTATTTTCATACTTCATCTACCCAATTCTATAAGCCTTTCTATTTTCTACAGTTTGAAAGGACTTCATCTTCTGAAAAAATAATGTTTTACTTCTAAGAACCCTCTTTTCTTACTCTGTTTAGTCTTGCAGCTTCCTTTTGCTCTTAGACATCCTGGTTTTACCTTGACATCCTTAATTGTGTCCATATATGTTGCAGTATCTCTATATTGCAGTCATTGTGTATGTGCAGCTGATAAATATAAACTTAAACTGTAGTTTTCCTAGTTACTGCTGGAATTTCAGTCAATACAGATTCCTGATAATTACTGAGGTAGTTAGCTTTTTCATTAGGTTTGATTCTAGGTGCTATGAACCAGACAGCTGATCTAACATCAGCATGGCCCACTCTTTCTTTCCTGCATATTAATCCTGGTGCAACAGCATTGTCTACCAATCATGAAATTTCCAAACCATTTGTTTTTCTACATCTGCCGTTTTTCTTCTCCTCGCTTTAAAACATACTGATGATCCTCTTGGTTTTAAGTTCCAGTAGTGTAGTTCAGATACAGTCTGTTCTTTCTGTGCAGACAGAAATTTAATCCAGAAATGTTCTTAATGCCTAATGAATTGATTTAATATGACTGAAATGGAACAATATATTCAAAGAATAAACAATAATAAAGAAAAAGGAGCTATTGGTGAATACATACATACAATGATCGTACAAGGCACAATTCCATATATAAAAAATATTAAAAAATTTGAAGTCAGACTCCAATAAACAGTTTAGATGATGATCAAGTCTGCCTATTTTTTTCACTGTTTTCTCTGAGGAAGAAACCCTAGCTATTTTTAAATTTTATTTCCAGGCTGGGTTGCCAAATGTTATGCTCTCTTACACAAAAGGAGATGGAACAAGGTATAAAATGCTATAAAATAGTTTAGTTCTATCTGATTGCCAGTTTTCTTAGCAGTTCTCACAGCCATTTTGAGAGGTTTAGTATCATGCTGTTGCATAACATTCTGTATGAAAATATACCTGTTCAAAACAGAAAACAAAAAATATTAACTGACTAATAGCAGAGAAAAGTGTTTACACGTGCCTGCAGGAACATAGCACTTGTACACACCGAATTACACAGTTGCCAAATGTCTTAGTGTGCCTTTCTTACAGTACTGATGCAAAATTTTTGAATCTTCTTCTGAGTAATGAAAATCAAAATAATTCCTTGTGAATAATGTGAATGCATAATTATAAGAAAATAACATATCTGTTATGTTTGAAAAAAATCTAATTTTTCATGATTAACCACTGAAAAATATTTCAGGTAAAAGGTGAGAATTATTGATCTAACTAATTGATATCCTATGAGATTTACACAGCTGAAACTGAGCCACATTTACAGAAAAAATCGTTGCTTCACAGAGAGCTAGCAAGGAGAATCCTGATCATTCACCATGGGATGAACACAACAAATGGAACTGTTCACAGTATATAAAACACTGAAGTATCCTGTTTGTGTTAACTTTTTGAAAAAACCATAAGAAATAATTGCCTGTATTAAAAATTAATTATTTTTCTGTTGTTTTCTGATGAAGCTGACTTGCATTATAATCAGCTCTCCAAATAATACTATGCCTTGGATATTTTATGCTGGCATTCACTGTGGAAAATAAACACTAGAAATTACAAGATACTTTGAAGTTACTAACAGCATTTCATTTTGCAGTTACAGAAGAAATGTTGTTTTCATGTACATGATCAATGACTCCTGACAGACTATGCAGTTCTTGATCTTCTATTGTATTTTGATGATGTAATAGGTCTCACAATATTTGAAGCTCACATTCATTGAAGGCCACACTCTTAATAGACTCAGAATAGATGTAAATTACCTATTTTTACAGAAATAAGGCAGGACATTGTGAGTATCTGGGCTATCATTAAAAAAAAAATCAAGATGATGAAAGGGAAAGAGCCTCACTAAATCTGTGTGGATTGCAAGTTCTTTGAGTGGAATTACTCTTACTATTCAAATAAAGATTCCTAAATACTTTTTGAAACTAAATAAACTTTACTCAAGAAACGGAAAAATTGTTTCACTTTGCCACTGAGAACTCAGGCATAAAGAAAAATGTTTGTCGCATTTTAAATAACTTCACACAAACTGGCTGTGAATTGCAAACTTAGACACAAAAGACTTCATTCTTCTCTGTGTGCAGTCTTATATTTGCTCAAAACAGATTTGCTTACAAAATTTATTCATAACTGTACAATAGAGATTTTAATAGGAAAAATGTGAATAGTTTAAAATATGCACCTAGAGTTTGTTGAGACATGATGGGTGATAACATTTTTAATCTCTGTCTTTGTAGACCTGATAGGTGCCAGTTTGTGAAGGCATGGCAGCAGAAAAGCTCAAATATGTAGAATGTCTTTTCCCTGTGTGCATATAGGCATGCATACATCATATTTTGCCTCTCCCTACTCCTCCCATAATGTTGAGCTATGAAGGAAAAGTTCAAGGTGTCTATGGAAGGCAAAGAGAAATGTCTTTATATGATTTCTAGTTGCTGAGACAATCTTTCTGGAATATAGTACCTTGAAGAACTATCTACACACAGACAGTCTTGCGGGTTGAGAAAACATAGATCACTTGGATCTGAAATTACTTACAAAGAAAACAAAGACATATAAAGAAAACAGGAGAAAAAAAGAAGTGAGGAAGTATTATTTTCCAGAAGGTGAAAAGTTTTATGGAGCATCTGTGTTATTGCTAGCTTTCTTTTTGCTTCTGTGCTATGGTAGCAAATCTGCGGTGAGTTTGCTGCTGTGCTGGAAATAAGAACTCCAAGCAGCTTTTCAGCATTCTGTTATCTAGAGCAGAGCACAGCAGTCTGAGCGTCTATAGATATAACGTAGTGAACTCTGGAATTAATCTGTCAGGGCTTTGACTTCAATGTGTCATTTAGCTAATGGCTCAAGCCAAGCATCTGAGTAGCTTGATGGAACCTTTCCCAGAAATGCAGTCAATAAATGGTGATTGGGAATTAGGGGCTGTTGGCCAGTCATATTTTACTGTAAAGAATCAGCTTTTTTTCTCCCCTTATTCATATTTGTGTCTGTTATTCACTGAAGCTGCAGCCATTGGGCACTAGTCAGAAGTTCAAGAATGGCTTTCACATGTATGTGTATATCAGCAGCAAAGAAAAGGAAAAAGAAAAATTAAAGCATTTCTGAAAGATAGCTAAAAGCCAAATACTGAAAGTGAAAATGGAGGAAATGCATACTTTTTAGTATGAGCAAAGTCCAGTAGAAAGAAAAAAAAACACATTTTGGTGAAATCTAACCATGAAGATAAGAGCTGTAATTTCAAGCAATTTTCCACAAAAAGTTATATTAGGAAAGTCACATGCTTTTTCACAAGTAGATAATAAACACAATTTACTTATTAATTTGACATCTGTGCTGGCTAAGTACATGTACCAGTTTAATAAGGAAGTGGCAACTTGGTGCAATTCCATTTTGGAATGCCTTAAAAAAGTTCAAGAAAGTTAAAGTTCACTTATTTGCTGTAGAATTTCAGCAAAACCAAAGAACCCCCATCTGTTCTAGAACTGTCCTTATTAGTATTTATCACTACTGTTTTGGAAAATAATGATAAATAATGCAGCAGTAGTACAAAATGTGATTTTAATGAAGTTGTTCTGTCCATGTACGCTGCAGTGAACACAGCCTAACTGCAGGATGACTTCCCTAAAGGTAAATTGCAACTGACATAGACAAAATGAAACCAGCTCATGATACTTTTAGTACTGTGGCTATGCTGGTGCATAACTTCTTGCTTATCTTACCAAAAACCACAAGGTGAGAGCTGGAGTAGAAGCTCATGAGATCTCTTAGAGCGCAAATAGTACTCACACCAGCTAGCTGAAAGATACTTTGTGTGACTATCCAGCATGCCTTAAAAATTAGAATATAGACCCTCTATATTTCTGTAGAGTATGAATTTGAACATAAACCACAGAGCTTTACGCAGTGTTGCCATGGTTTCCTTTTCTCTTTTGTATGTACTGTAGTGTTCGTTACACACTGCCTAAAAATCAGGCGGCTAATCTAAACTCAAATCACACATGCTCTAACAAATAAAAGCTGATAACTCGAGAAGGCAATTTATGTATCACAAATGAGTTTCAGTGGCAGTGAGTCTCAGTACTCACTATAGAATTCACATATGCAGCAAATTAAGACTATACCAAAGAGTGAGTTCAAGCCCTAGGAAATCCATAACCTCTTTCCATCTGTGTTATGTGCAATATCTCTCAGCTTAGCCATGGCGGCTAAATGGGTTTACAGGAATTCAAGCATGGGCTGCCTGAGATGATCATCTGGCAGTAGCAGTCTAGACAACAGCATCTTTGCAAGGTGTTGATGGTACACGAAATTAAATACACTTTGGGTTCGTGCCTGGGGATAGCATGAACATCAGTTCCTCCTCCTTGTAGGACCCATGGCCAAAGTCTTGAATTCACACAAGGAAAAGTGGACTCAAATGCCAGTTCAGAGTCAAGCAGAATGAATGTAACCTAAGCAACCGCCAGGATAGGATTTGTCTCACCCAGCATTACATGTCTACACTGTAGGTTTTTGATTAGGTGTGTGCCTGGAATGACAGGATGAGGTTAGCTTCTCTCTAGACTCCAAAGTGATATTGAGTGCATCTCTAATGACCATAATGGCAGCCCACACCAGTAGAACCAATTCTTTTTGGAACTTTAGCTACTTTATAATTGTGGGAACTACTCATAACCTAATTTTGCAAGTTTTGGACAATAACAAAAAAACCCTCAGAGATTCCTAATATACAAGTAAAACTCTGCTTGCATACTTGAATCATTCAGTTTGACCCACAAAGTTCAAATATCCTATTACCTTATCTTGGTTTCTCTCAGCTCCAGTTAGTGCCCAGCAGAATAATCATTAATCCTCATATTTTGATAGTAGCCTTTAAAATTCTTCAGAAAAATACAAATATACAGCACATCACTGACTGCCAGTCTTTGTGTTCTTATAAGGATACAAATGACCATAATAAGGCTGATCTAGAGATATGTCTACAACTGCAGAAATCAGAGCAATGTTTCAGCTGTGATTTTACTGCATGTATGCTATCCCAAATTTGTTCTTTTTTAAAATCAGATTTTAGTAGCATGGAAATACATCCATATTTGCTGAAATTTAGTTCTAATATATTGGAATTACATGAATTATACATGAAGAATTGTATGAAGAATACTACAAGTACAAAATCAGATAGGTGAAGTTTGCTCCAGACCTTCCTATCTTTCATCTACCTAAAACAGATGTGTACTATTTGAATATTTAGAAAACAATTGACATTTTAATGTTCCAGTTTTCTGGATTTTTTTTCCAAAGTACATTTTTGTATGTGTTCAGGAAAGTAGCCTTACTTTATATGATGATTTATCTAAGGCAATAATTTGCAAGCTAATAGAAAATTCAACCTTTATTAGAAAATTAGTTCCTTATCTATTAAAACTTCCCAACAGCTATTTCTCTGTAGCCAAAGTAAAAAAAAAAAAGTGTATTTTAAAATAACACATTCTGAAGCAAAATGCTTAGAAGAATACTCTATGGGACAACCATTTTAATTTTGTAAATTCAACATGATGTTTTCAATTATTCAGTCAAAACGGAATCCTGAACACCATAGTTTTAAACCAAACATAAAAGGTGTTTCTGAAAGTGTATAAAGGAGATATACTGAGAACTGAAAAATACTTCACTGTGTTTTAAAGCATGGTGTCACCAGAATGATTTTGTTGGTGGTGTTGAAAAATGTTAGTTTTGTTGGAATAACATTCTTAAGTAAAAAGTTACTTAGACGCAAAAAAAAAATTACAAAAAAAAATTGCAAAACATATATATGTTTTAGCACAAGCAATATTTAACAACATATTTGGCTTTAGGGAGAAATGTGTACATTTCAGAAACTGTAAAAGTTCTGTGACTTTTAAAAGTTAATGTAAGAAAAAGACATGAAAACTTTGGGCAAAAATTCTCTTTCACAGTCATAAACTGCATCATAGCGATGTTACATTGTTCTCCTTTCAGGTGTAATATTTTGGTGTGAAATACATACAGACATAGTGAGTTGAAATCTATCATGAAGCTCTGAGAATAAGATTTTGTCTAGATTTTCCTGCTTTAGTCTCCTATTAAAAGTCTAGTAAACTCTCACTCTGTTCTTTTAAAATAGACATTCTTTCAAATGCATTCACCATAAAAATGAACTTACCTTATATAATTGTTGGCTTGGCCTCTACCATGTTGAAAACAAAATATTCCATCTTTTCTTGGCAGAACTATTGATTGTCTAGGCATAGACCCAAAACTGTACTTTGCTAGGGTTGGTTTTTCCTGTTTCCATTTTAAAACAGTGTCAATTCAGTAGCTATAATTATTGCACTTTCAGATGAACATAGAAGTTATTTAATAAGAAGAATAATAATCAGAATGACAACAATAAAATCTTATGTTAGAAAAATCAGAGTAACATTAGGACTTCTATTAAGGAAAGAAAAAAGTAATGGAGAATCTGTAGACCTGGACATAAAACAACAACATATTTCAGTGTTTAGTTAACCAGCTCCAGAGGAGTACACAGTAACAGAAAGATACCAATTCAGACCTTAATGACTGTCTATAGGCAAAAAATACAATTAGACAACTATTAGTTTTGGACCACTTTTATAGATTCACATAAAATCAGAACAGATCATTAAATTGCTTGGTATTGCTTCCTTCGAGGGCTTCACGCATTGCCTGCTTTCTCCTCTTTTGAAGACAGCAACCTATGTTTGACTACAGCTGATTTTCCAGAAAGGCAGCAAAGTGTGACCTCAGGTCTTAGAGAACCCCCCAAGTCACTTAGAATGATCTAGACTATATGGATATGGTAGGGTAAACTAAGTTTCTGAAATGACCCTTAGTCTACCTGGGACTCCCAGGCTATTAAAGTCCTGTTTTCATTCTAAATAGAGATTCGCGCATGTTGTGTTCTTATCTTACTTTGAATGAGAGCTCCTCTAAGGAGCTTTTCATTGAGAAAGTGAGATTTCAATAAGAAAATGCCAAGCTAATAAGTGCTAAAGAAAGGAGCTTGTAAGGGATAAAAAAGGGATTTAATACCCTCTTGTGTTACCTTTTAAGAGTCATTTCTCTGTACCAGAATATTTAGGAGGACAAAACTGAGAATAAAGCTTTAAGGCCCAGCAGGGATCTGAAAGGGATCCTCAGACACAACAATCAGACATCTTGGCATCTTTGGTGAGATGTAAAGAATCTAGCCTGTCTCTTCCAGCTGAACTTTTGTGAGCTGTACAGAGTGCAATTACTAAGCATATCGGCTCTACCCAGTGGCTGATGTTTTCTGCAGAAATTATTTTGTTTATATCTTAAAAAAACAAAACAAAACAAAGCAAAACAAAAGCCCCAAAACAAAAAAAGGGGGACCTGGACAAGCTTGAGGAGTGGGCCTATGTGAATCTTATGAAGTTCAACAAGGCCAGGTGCAAGGTCTTACACCTGGGTCAGAGAAACTCCTATATAAATAAAAGCTGAGGGATGCAGTGATTATGAGCAGCCCTGCACAGAAGGACTTGCAGGTACTGGTGGTGGATGAAAAGCTGGACATGAGCTGGCAGTGTGCGCTCCCAGCCCAGAAAGCCAGTCACATCCTTGACTGCATTAAAAGGAGTGTGACCACCGAGACACAGGAGGTGATTCAGCCCCTCAGCTCTGCTCATATGAGACCCCACCTGGAGTACTGTGTTCAGCTCTGGGGCCTCTAGCACAGAAAAGATGTGGATCTGTTGGAGTGGTTCCAGAGAAGAGGCACAAAAATGATCAGAGGGACGGAGCACTTCTCTTCAAAGGAAAGGGTAAGAAAGTTGGGCTTGTTTGGCTGAAGAAGAGATGGCTCTGGGGAGATCTTACTTTTGCCTTTCAAAGGGGCTGATAAGAAATATGGAGACAAACTTAGGATAAGACATAATAGTTTTAAACTAAAAGAGGGTAGATTTAGGGTAGATAGAAGGAATAATTTTTTTTACAATAAGGGTGGTGAAAGAGTGGAACAGCCTGCCCAAAGAGCTGGTAGATACCACATTCTTAGAAACATTCAAGGGATGAGCAACTTGAGCTAGTTAAGATAACACTGCTTATTGCAGGGGTTGGACAAGCTGACCTTTAAATGTTCCCAACCTAAGCTATTCTACAATTCTATGATTCAAAGCCTAGAAAACTAACTGGTAAATCAACTGAGGTACATTAATTCACTCAAAACCTGAAAGCTAAACATATATTGCATAGTTCATGTTAAATATTTTTTAAAAAATGGAAAATTTCATATATTCAGAGTAAAAGGCCATTAAATACACTTTTTAACTGTATAGAAATATTATTGTTTATGCACTCTCTCAAGCTAGCTTGTTTTTGACTAATGAATTCTTGCAACAGCATTTCAGAAGATAGTATTATCAAAAGATATTCAGTTAATTTTTGCTAGCATAATGAATCTGAAAATGCAGCAAACTCTTTGCACACATTTCATCAACGGAAAGACCTAAACACATCTAATACATATTTTAATGTATTTTTTGCCCTCTAATTACCATCAAATGTGTGTGGAGAACTGAGTAGAAATTAATATCTAAATATGGCATGCAAATGAGAATGTATAAGCTGTAAACTTCAGTGCCATCTGTCACAAAATAAAACTATTGGCAGTAGTGATAAATGTAGTGCTTTCTATCTGGAACCATGCAGAAGCAAAATTCATGTGATAATATAAAAATGGAGAAATAATTCAAATATTCATTAAGAAGAAAAAAAAATGCTTTAAAAGAAGTAATAGATCATATTGAACAGATCAAGCCTGAGGGACGGTCCTGCATGCTGAAAATGTACAGTGCACCAAAAATGTACCTGATGACAGCACAGAAATCAGAAAATTCAGTAAGCTTTTAAATTATATATGAATCTGAAAATTATAAACAAATAACTGCTGTATTATGTGCCATCCCTCTACTAAACTAGAGCTTCTAGATTCCTCTCGAACATTTGAAGGATTCTGTTGATGAACGTGTTCTGCATATGAAGACATATTAATTTTAAAATTACATTTTTTTTTCTGAATATACCATTGAAATTCTGTATTTTTCTGCAGAAAGAACTACAACTTTGCTGTATCACAAAGTGAAAGCAGTGGGAGACATTAACATCTCAAAAAGTGCACATCACATTTCAGAAAGATGTAGTATTCCTGCCTTGTGTCTTTTCTGAGAAGACCATAATATTATTCCACAGGCTCAGTTTTTGGTTTTGCTGAAAATAGCTGTCAAATGACAAAGTTGCAGTCAACACTCAATATACTTAGCACTGCAACCTGATATAAGTCCAGAGAAGCTGATGAGATTTTTTTCTACTAACTTTAGAGGACTGGGATTGCACTGCGAGACAGATTTCATAGACTCTACTTAAAAGCCTTGATACTGTTGTGATAAAAGGTTTCTACAACAGCTCTAGCCAGATAACCTGTCTGTTGTTGCTAATAATTTAGTGTGCCACAATGCCCATCACCACTCTACTTTCCCAAGTTGGGTAACTGTATGTCTGGCCACTTTTTAACCTGCATCTGAAATGCACTGGGGCTGCCTGTAGGGTTGAAGATTCAGCTAGCCTACACCCTGACAGCTAGCACCTGAGGAAAAGGATGAAAGACTCCACCTTTCTCCTCCCATTTCTACACTCTCTGTTTTCTCTCCTCTCAATCAGAAGCAAGGGGTAGAAGGATGGAAGCTGAAAACGTATCACAATTTAATGCAAATCCCTTGGTCATACAAGATTCAAGATCTGCAAAACATTTTCATGGTCACAGAAAACTAATGTGGACAGACTCACAGGAATCTGCATTACCACTGTATAAAAACCTTGGTAGCTTTTACTGATATTTTCCATTGCAGACTGAAAGATGCAGAGGGTTGGAACTAGATGATCTTGAGGTCCTTTTGAATCCTAACTGTTCTATGATTCTATGCATATGAACACCTGAAAAACGAAATTGATTCTGAGACTTCCGGCTGTGCATTGCATTAGGGCTTGTTACAGTTACTCATTTTCTAGTTGGCAATTTAAAATGATCTGGTTATTTACATTTTTCTCAGAATAGGGATCAAGTTCTTTGATGATTTAGAAAATGTTGTGGTGATGGAGAGACCACTCTGCTGGGCTGTCCCTGTTGCATTGTGCATTCTCCACTAAGGCTTTCATCCATTTTCATCCACACTAGACGCTTCTGGCCAGGATTTTCACTCAGGAACTACTAAGCCCCTATGGGAAGTCTGTGAGCCTCCATGGAGATACAAGAGAAGAGCTAATATGAGGTGGGCAGACTGGGACAGTTGAAGGGAAAAAATTAGAGCAGGAAGAGCTGGGGTAGGAGGGTAGAAAAGAGAGTGCCAGGATGTCTGTGCTTGAGGAGAATAAGCCTGGAATCAGGAGTCAGAAATGGAAAGGTGTAACGACCAACGCGCTAAACAGAGTGGGAAGTTTCAAAACAGCTGTTTTAATTTGATTATGATTATTATGATTATAAACTCAAATTAGCAATCCTAAACTGACCATAAGTCATTTTGAATGTCACACTAGGTTTAACTTTGTCCTTTAATGTTGGAATATTAATACTTAATAGGAGATAGTGTTTTTCTTTTAGTCTTGTAAAAGAAAGGGGGGTTAAAAACAGGGACTAAAATAACACTGCTCATGTTTTCCTGCCTGACATAAAGATAAAATATATCTTAAGGAAAAGTAGGAAACACTGTCCTGTGTCTGCAAGCTTTCGGCAGCATAGTTTTATTCTGTTGTTGACTCACTCTTTGACTCTAACTACTGGTGGAGTGCTGAAAACCACTTCTGTATTACATTTTCTGTACACGGAAGACAAACTTTAACATTGATATTATGAAGATATATTTTCTACCTATCTCAAGAGCAAGTTTTCTAGATGAATATGGAGGAAGTATTTTTTAAGACATGCAATTATATGATTTATTATATTTGCACACTGTATTTATAGTAACATCCACAACTAACATTGTTTGCTTGCTTGTTTGCTCCATTCCATCCTTCTTCTGTCTATTTACCCTCATACAGAAGAAGTCAGGCCGAATGATTCAGTTTCTCCTTTTGCTTTGTAGATTTATGTAGGGGTTTGGTCACCTTCCTGTAATACAAGGGGAGCTCAAGTAAATGAGCAAAAGCAAAAGCAAAAGCAAGCAGGTCTGAAAAATCAATTGGAATATAAACTGAAAATATAAGGGAGTTTCTTTGGGTTATTAATATGTGAAGTACTGATACAGACAAACTCAATAAAAGAAGATATGCTGGATCTGAGTGTATTCTGTGGAGAAGGATGGAAATATATACTTCAAAAGTGTGATATGGAAAATCCATTTAGCCTCACACCATCTGAGTTTTCCTAAATGAAAACTGATGAACCTGGTAAAAAAATGTTTAGGGAACCCTCACCTGCTAAGGCACAACATATTTACAGCTGACTGACAGTTGCTATCATATCATTGTCATCCTTAGATGGAATATAAGGAGGAAATTCTTTACTGTGAGGAAGGTGAGGCACTGGAATGGGTTGCCCAGGGAAGTTGTGAATGCTCCATCCCAGGCGGTGTTCAAGGCCAGATTGGACAGAGCCTTGGGTGACATGGTTTAGTATGAGGTGTCCCTGCCCATGGCAGGGGGGTAGAAACTAAATGATCTTAAGGTCCTTTCCAACCCTAACTATTCTATGATTCAGTATGCTCATGACAAAGTGATAAAGAAGTTATGTGGCCCCACATCTATTCTGTGGGATCTTTCTTTGTGTTTGCAAGGTCAGTTTTCACGCACAAGTTTTCCTCCATCTTAGTCCAACATGTCTGATTTAGTAACCTCAATGCCACTGCTAGCCTACAATGGCTTGGATAGGATTCCATATATTAAAGAAGAGCATATGGAAGAGTCTGTGTCAGAGATGAACTACCTCTTGCTGCTTGCTGCTCTCTCAGCATGTTTTAAGATGCTTGTATCAATGAGATCAAAGATCATGGGGAAAAATGTCTTTCACGTCTTGTGAAAGAAAAGAAAATAGATCTGAGGCAGCTTTCCTTTACCACCCAAACACACATCCATACAAAGACAGAAAGAAACACTGCGGCACCCATAGAAGCATTTCTTCCATCCTACAATAAGAACATCTGGAACAGCTGCCTTTGGCAATTCTTGATGCTGACATAGATTCTTTGTTACAAATTGTATTCAAGATTTTTGTGCTTGTCTTGCAATATTTGAAATCGTTACGCCCTGGAGATTTGAGAACTTCATAATCTGTGCCTGTATAGCTAAGCAAGCAGTTATGACGTATTTGATTAATAGATTTTCTTTGCTTCTTATTTCTTCTGTTTTATAAGCTTTTTATTATAATATATCCATTTTATGTTTAGTCATCATTGTTCCACATTCTGCTGGAATGAAAGAAGTTTAACTCTTTTTAAGATCTTGTACTAAATGATTGATTTGACTAGGAGCTCTGGAGCCTAAAACAGGACTTGAGGCACTTTAGTTTTACTTCTGATAAGTACAAATGGTTGTAAGCATTTTAGCACCATATTCAACTTAAAACTTACCAGAATCCAGAAATTAAGTTGCTACAGTGTGATGCATCTTGAGGCATGAGTCGTAACCTATGTTTTGTGTAGGGGGATTTTTCTGGGAGATGGAAAATTGAGAGTGGAATGGATGAAGGAAAAATAAAGGAAATGAAGGTGAATAATCAAACTTCTTGAAGACTTATTTAGCAAACCCATTTTCTACAACAGTTGTATTTGAAGAGGATGTTAGTCTTATTTAATAATAACAGATGGAAACATCCACTCTCAGTAGGTGGTTCCCATCTGCACCAGATCAGAAGAGGTGCCTGCAGTAGCAGAAGTTCAGGAGGGTTTAGCGTTCAACAGCCCCTCTGCACTAGCCCTCAGCAGGAATGGAGCCCTTCAGATTGCCCTAATCACATCTCATGTGCTGTTCCTGGAACCTAAGTGCTTAACTAACTTTCAGGTAGAATTCCAGGACCACCAGTAAAAACATTAGTCAAGAAACTGCAGAACAGTCAGGACCCACCTATGTTGTTCATTGGGGTTAACTCTGCTCTGCCACAAGACAGAAAAATTAGGTTTTCCTCATTAGATTAACCTTTGAAAAGATAACTGCTGTACTGAAAAAGCACAGGTGAAAGTAACGGCCTCTGCAATGATATTATAGCGTACACAAGGTGGGTGAGGTATATTGTTATCTGCTTGTTGTCTGCTGGTTATGAACATCATTAACTCATCAGTGGGAAATCCCTCTGACAACAACTTTTACTTAGGAAAAAGTACATCCTCCAAGTTCTGTCTAGTATGAAAAGCTTTATTTAAAGGAAGTTGTTTTAATTATTGCTTTTATATAGATCTTGCTTATAACACACAGCTATAGGCAAAAGCATAACAGAAACTATGGAGTAACCATATTTAAAAGATCATGATCACATAGATACTTTTATTAGAAGTAGTTTATGTCACATTTGAATAATGCTTTATTTTTATATACCGCTGCCACCTATTTAGATTTTGTCTCAACAATAGCCCTGCCCTTACAAGTTACTTTAACAAAAAGATCATTCGCCAATGAACCTCAAATTCAAGGCAAAGAAACAGCAGAAGTTACAGGCAGCAGCTAAATAAAAAAAAAAAATTAAAAAAAAATAAAGCAAACCAGTGCTGTAGCTGATTAACCAAGAAGTTTTAGCACGTGTCCAAACTGGAAAGCTCAGATGAAATAACTATGTTATAATTCTGTCACTTGCTGTATAGAAACTCAAAGTAGATTATATGTCACAATTACAGATCCTGATGAGGACTTGATTCCTTCAGTGTAAACACATGACTTAATTTTCTGTAAATCAGTGTCTTTTTGTTCTCCTTTCTATTTATTCTGTTAGAGTTCAGAAGCATCAAATCATCTATCTGAGCAGTTTCCAACATGAATCCCAGAGCAGTGGAATGATTTATACCAGAACCTCATGTATCAGCAGTGCTGTACTTTTTCTCCAGAATTTTGTCATATCCTGTTTTGCATATCTTGAGTATAAATGTATTTTCCACAGGGGCAGGATATGGTTTGTTTTGATCCCCATCTGAAAAATGCTCACAAGCCAAATGATGAAAAACAGACTCAAACTTCTTTCTCCAGAGTTTGATAAATTATTCTAATATGCAAAAATCATATGATAGAGGTAGGGAAGGTTCTGAACTGGAGTACGACTACCTCTCTCTATTTGGAAAAAATGGATCTGAGCTTTATAGTGCATTCCTATTTCTGCTTAAAAACATGATTTGAAAATGCCTTTTTGCATATTACAGCTAGATGAAGAGTTTCCTCTTACTGCTTTGGAAGGAACTGTTCATAACATGCCTATCCCTCATTAAAGAAGGTTTTTCACTGATCATTATTTTCCAGTACTTTCCTTTACCCATAGGATGGACTATCTCACCTATTTTAAATTTAGTTTCCTTATCTGCAGACTCTGCAGTGCCAAGCTGCCCATTCTTAGATCAATAGTTTGCCTGCATAGCCCCAGTGCTCTGCATCCCTGGGCACCTAAAGCAAGTCTCTCAGGGAGAGGGTATTCTTCTGCAGAATTAGACATCTGTACCTGGAAGCCAGGGAAACATAAAGGGGTAGCGCACACTAAGGTCACCTCCTGACACATTGTTGTCAGCACATGATCAGAATATGGACTCAGGAGTTGGGGCTGCCGGAGAGCAGAGCCTCGCTGTATGGGCTAGTCTCTGCTTACTCTTCCTAAACTAAGGTGGAGTGGGACAGTTTTAGTAATACTGCTGCTCTAGATCTGAGTTA
The DNA here is from genome assembly GCA_009867235.2 of Psittacus erithacus. Classification (NCBI taxonomy): domain Eukaryota; kingdom Metazoa; phylum Chordata; class Aves; order Psittaciformes; family Psittacidae; genus Psittacus; species Psittacus erithacus. The sequence continues at coordinate 27,879 of WYDI02018347.1, forward strand.
AGTCCACCAGAACTAAGATCAGCTCTTTCTGTACTGTACCCACACTGCAGTGAAGTCTGGTTTTGCATGGGCTGGCAGAGGCTCAGCAAAGCTCAGTAGGATTGTTTCAGTACTGCACTGCTTTGGCTATACTGCTTTGCGGATTCAGTGACAATGTAGCTACATGAAAAAGCCGTTATGCCTGATATGATCAATTTTGATAGACTGGCTGGCCATCATGGACATAAGGCGTAGATTATCTGGAAGCAAAATACACTGCCCACAGGCAGTGAACAGCAGATATATTTCGCTTCCATGGTCTTTCATTCACTTCAGATGGGTGTCTAAATCTAAGCTAGATTTCAAAACACTTCTGTGAATCAGGGCACAAATACTTTTATCTCTCTCTCCTTCTATTCTGGCCACTTGTCCAGGAGTGGCAATGCCCCAGGATGCAGAGAAGGAAGGAGCGTAGGGCAATTCAAATATGGACTTAAAAGATCAGGATTCAGTTCTGAGCTGTACTATAGCATAAGGGTATATATATAAAGACATCAACCTCCTTCTTCATAATTCATATAAAAATTAATGCCAAAAAATTACACAACCTTGCTTTTTAAATTTTAGCTGCATATTGATACTCAGCTTTTAGAGATGCTTGGAAAGGGAGAAATATTGAATTTGTCACTTTTGTGAAATGGTGATTTTTTTTCTCATCTGTCAACTGTCCACAGCCAAACTGTTACTGGCACAATAACCTGTGGTGAATATTTCTTCTGCATACTTTCATAACACACTATGCAAGTTGTATGTGTGCATGTGTGCAATTCTCAGTGTCCTACTTTAAGTCTGAAATCCTCCTCTTAGACAGTTCAGCTGCCAGGATTAAATAAGTTCTATCAGTCCCAGCCTGTAAATGAAGTTTTCTCTCTCCTAAGTATAGCTGCTTTATAGCATCTTCTCCTAGATTATGTACCATAGCTTCAACAAAGATAATTTCTTTTCTTTCTCTCAAGGAAGCTGCATCTCTGTAGTAATGTTTTTCAGGACCTAGTGGGAGATGAGGGAATAATGAGGGGAGATGAGGGAATAACGAGGGAAGAATTAACTTTTTTTTTTCATTGCTCCATGTCTTCAGCAAAGTATGGCAACGCTTATTTTTTAATGGTTCACAGGCAGAATTATTTGACCTTATAAGGTTTTGAGGAATTGAGACATGAGTCAACACACAGTAACCAAGTCAACACTGAAACACAGTGTCTGCAATTCACCAAGTGTGGTTGCTTTGACACAGCTCTATGTCATAACAGAGCACGTACCAGGCCACAGCTCAGCTGGCTGTGCAGATTTCTGGGTGAAGAGTTTCGGGAAATAGCTTTAAAAAAGATCTAAGAAAATAAATAGCTAAATTATCTAATAACTTGATGTAAAGCCTGAAGAAGTGAATGGCAAAATTATTGCACTGGATCTTGGTTATCTGTGAATAAATATGCAAATAATATCAAAGTATGGATGTATATGAACAATAACCATGTTTTTTGCTTTTCTTGTTTTATCCTCCAGAAAACAATTTAATCAAAACTAATGTTTTATTCCCTGGTTTCTCTGTGAAGTACTCAATGTATTCTTCATTAAACCATAATCCTGTCTGTGATATTCATTGCTTCCAAAAGATGCTATTAAGCTTAGTTTCAGTAACGCAGGCGTAATATTTAGTGATCACAAACAGTGCTTTTTGACCCTGAATCCTGTCATTCTATGAATCCTTAGTAGTTACCAGGTGGTTTTGCTCTGTAACTACTGAACATTTCACAGGATAAAAAATTTTACCATGGGATCTAATCCAACATCTCTTGCCACGAATAGAAAAATATTCCTTGAAAGTATTTTTCCCTTTTTTGACATTTCTTGCAACATTGTGAAGGTGAAGTGATAAAAATAGAGCACAAGTATGAATTACTGTTGTAATCGAATATTATCTTTGACTATACTGACATTAATAACTTTAAGGATTGTTTAAATACAATTTCAATATTCTTAGATGAAGTAACGATTCATTTTGACATAGCAATGTATCCACAAGTAATTTATAATTCTAAAGTATTATCTAAAGAATTAAATCTTGCAGAACAGTAAATAGCATTAATAGACTTATCTGAAAAATAAATTGATTTTCAATATCCATCCTGAGTGCGGGAGGTAATTTCTTCTTATAGTCAAAAAGTAAGCAGAAATTAACAGGAAAAAAAAAAAAGAAACACATCCCAGGCTTTTATCTGTACTCCTCAGCAAAGCTACTTAACTAAAACTCTTGAGCAATACCCTGGGATATCTGTGATGCCTTTATTACAGTAGAAAGTATAATATGGCTAACTCAGGGGTGGGAGAGAGATTAAGAGGCCAATTTGCTCTTCAGCAGAGAGCTGCTAGAAAAGCAGTAACTGCACATGAATAGTAAATATAAAACTTAATCTCAGTATTCATCTCCTGAAAAAATATTACTAGACACGGATAAGTTTAGTGTCTTTTGACAACAATTTAAAGCTTATTTTTGCTTGCTGTGACTAACATTCTGCTTTTTTCCTTAATTTTTATTTGAAAAACATGTATCAAAGCTTTTTTTTTTTTTTTCTTTTTTTTCTTTTCTTCCTGTTTACATATTCACAGAATCGTTGAATGGTTAGTTTTGAAAGGAACCTCAAAGATCATCTAGTTCCAACCCGCTGCCATGGGCAGGGACATCTTCCACTAGACCAGCTTGAGCAAAGCCCCATCCAGCCTCTCCTTGAACACTTCCAGGGATGGGGCATTCTTACGTTTTCTTACATTCTTGTGTTTTTTTCAGACATTCTTATGTTTTTTCTTACGCTGTGTATATATTTTGTTACATAACAGCACTTCATATCTAGGACTTTCTTTTACTTGATGTATACCACCAATTTTATAGGACAAACAAAACCCAAGCACTCAATGTGTGCTGATCAGGCCCCAGCTGAGGGTAAGCTGGTTTATAACAAGGTTTGCTGCAAGTTCAGCTTAGGTAATGTTCAAAGAAAAAGTCAGCACTAATGATTTTCAGGTTGAAGCTGATGAATACCTGTTGTGGTTTAACCGCAGCCATGAACAAAGGACCACACAGCTGCTGTCTCATTCCCCCTCAGTCTTTGGAAGGGGAGGAGTATCGGAAAACAGGTAAAGAAACATGGGTTGAGATAAGAACAGTTTAATATTGAAATAAGCCCAACCATAATAATAGTAACAAAGGAAATAAAAACAGAGGAAGGAATAAAACCCAATAAACACAAATGATGCACAATACAATTGCTCACCACTTGCTGACTGATGCCCAGCCCCACCCTGAGCAGCGATAGACCCATTCCAGGTAACTCCCCCCAGTTTATATACTGGGCATGGTGTGCTGTGGTATGGAATACCCCTTTGGCTAGTTCGAGTCAGTTGGCCTGTCTCTGCTCCCTCCTGGCTTCTTGTGCCCATTCTCACTGGCAAAACATGAGACATAAAAGTCCTTGATCAGGGCACGAGCTACTGAGCAACAGCTAAAATGTCAGTGTGTTATCAGCACTGTTTTCAGACTAAAGCCAAAACACAGCACTGCACCAGCTACTAGGAAGAAAATAAACTCTACCCCAGCTGAAACCAGGACAACACCATATATATGTACCAATATTGATTCAGAGTGGTACAAGGATCAGCCTGGGTCTGGTCAAATCCAAATATATACCAGTTGTCAATGTCAAAAGTGTAAGTTAGTGCTAGACCTAAAATTTTTCATATGCCTTCAGAACAAACATGATTATTTGCACATAGCCTTCTTGAGGAGCCTAGTAATTTCTGAGCCTGCAAACACAGATGAAATTGGTGAAATCGAAATAGCTCATGAGATCTAGACGCTGATGAGCTTATGTAGCTATGAAAGATGCCTGACCTGAAAACCTGGCAGATATGCCATGCTTTTAGAAATCTGCAAAACAAATGACAGATCCTGACTTAGAGGTTGCATTTGCCTTCCTACAGGACTCTGGATACTAAGATTGTCTCAGAAATGAAATGGTACTGCTGTTATTAAAAACTGTGTGGAGAAATGATAGAAGTCTGACAGCTGATCACTTGTCAACATCCTTTGGACACATGACAAATCTGCTTTATTGAAAGTGATACTTTGGCTTCAGTGTAGCTTTCACTGATTTAATAAAAGTCAAGTGCAAGCTTAGCCAACAGAGCTGTGTGAAATCTTTCCCATATGGTTTCTGAAGCTTCTGAGATGTGGGCTGTGATGCCAAAGTAAAGTTTGGGAGAACCCTATTCCTCTTCTTTGTACGCATAATATGTTGTGCATATTCCATTTCCAGTGTATTATGAAGAAAATCATATGGTAGCTCTGTTACTGATTTTAGCAGTCACTTTCAAGCTGCAGACAAGTTGATTAAACAATTGACTCCTATTTCATTGGGTTAAGACTGACAAAAAGAAAAAAATAAATTCCTATACACAGACACAGGCTGATGATGAGCCACCCTGAACAGGACTGATTTGCTAGCTTTATGATAGGCTTTGGATTGTATTTCCATTTGAGGAAAAGCAATAACATGCATAAAACAGCATCTGGAAGGAAGAGATGGGGAGAAATGATGTCCAAGTCAGTTTTGAAGAAACTGCAGATGGAGAAGTCATCTCTCATTTCTACAAAGACATGCAAGTAAAATGCGTGCAGTCCTTATGCAATCTCATTCTCATGCACATTAAGGCTTTTGCACTGGTATTGTAGACTGGAACATGAAGAGACTGAACATTATTTCACAGACATTTGACCAGGAGGTAGCAACTACTCCTCATCAGACTGCAAGACACTGTTATGGCCAGCCTGTGGCTGAATGGTCTGAGAATTTCAAAAACAAAGGTTATCAATGGTTCAGAAGGATGAATCTTGAGTCTCCAAACAGCTCCTGTGTAGCATAACTAAAGTATATACCTATGCCAGGCTCAATTCAACTATCCTCATACACCACTGTCTTCTTTGATCACAAGACTGACAAACACTAAATATTGAGCATAAATACTAGTGAAGAAAATCAGTCTTAATTCATACATATAATTAGGTCTTTTTTCTCTTTCATGGACACCCCCTTGCCGTGGGGAAAGAGCTTGTGTGGCCTTGAGAGGTTGAGAGCTATGCTGGTGGTGGCATATGCCTCCTGTAGGGTCTTCCAAGCCAGACAGGTCTCAACTGAAGGATCAAAGTGTGTCCATGGGCAGGATGGGCTCACTAGCCCTCAGGCAACCATCCTAGGAAAAGGACAACTCTAACTCCAAACCCTGGCAGATGGAACTCATTTAGCCTTGTAAGGCCATTCATCTAAGAGAAGGATACTCTAACCAAAGCTACAACATGAGGACTTTGCTGTCACTGTCCAAGTTTGCTAGGCCCTGGCAGATAAACCCTAGGTGTAAAGGGTGGGGCCAGTTCCGCACATGCTGTGCCTCACCTAAAAAATCCAGTGTGCAGGTCTGAAGGGTATACTCATATTTGCAAAGCCCTGTAGCGACAGGTGAGGGATGAAATGGCAGGTGAAAAGGTTCACTGGACGCCACAGACCCAATCCTGCATGCAGGCAGTTCAGGACATTGGCTGCTCGAGAATGACCCAGGAGATGACAGTCTTGTTCGGTAACATCCTGAATGACCAAGCAGCCTTTTTCAAGGAAAGCACTGCTTGCTCCACATGGAGAGAGGCCTAGAAAAGGTGGCCTAACCAAAGCTCATCTGCCCCTTCACCTGGTCTGCTAGCCACGGCCAACAGGCATCTTCTGTTGCGGTCAATGAAAGGCAAAGAGACAAAGGCATACACCTGCCTCCAAAGGTGTGTCCAGATTGACACTCACATGTTGGAACATCAGAACCATGCTTGATACAGAGGACAGTGAGTGTCCTGAGCATCGTTCTGCTCTAATTGCCCACGAACTGTCATGACTTTACATCGACATTGCTGCTCTCAGTGATGTTCGCCTTCATGAGGAAGGTAGCCTTAAAGAACATGGTGCTGGCTCTACACTCTATTGGTCAGGCAAATCCAAAACCAAAAGTCATCTTTCCAGAGCTGGCTTCATGATTAAAAACTCCATCGCCTCTAAACTTGAAAATTTGCTGTCAGGTCATTTCGATCGCATTGTCTCCTTATGGCTCCCACTACACAACAAGCAACATGTTGTTCTCTTCAGCATATATATGCCCCAACTCTGCTAGCTGACCCTGCAGAAAAAACCAAATTTTACACCAACCCGCGCCGCCTCACTCAAAGGGTTCCTGCAGATGATAAGATCATAATCCTTGGTGACTTCAATGCCAGAGTAGGTAAGAACTTTGAAGCCTGGAAAGGAGTACTAGGCAAGCATGGTGTTGGAAGCTGCAATGACAACGGACACCTCATGCTAGAGTTTTGTGCAGAGCTATTTTCCAGCAGAAAGACAGCCAGAAGACAACCTGGATGCATCCTCGATCTAAACACTGGCACCTCATTGACTATGTCTTAGTGCTCCAGAGAAATGTTCATGATGTCCATCACACCCAAGTGATGCCTAGTGCAGAATGTCAAACAGACCAGTGCCTGTGTGTTGTAAACTTAACCGCCACTTTAAGCCCAAACCTAAGAGGGGCGGCATTCCAAGGAGGAAGTTCAAAGTTAACAATCTTCAAACAGCTGCAGTGAGAGACACCTTCCAGGCAAACCTTCAAACTAGGCTTGAAGACCATCCCATAGCCCCTTCTCCTGAAGTGCTTTGGCAACATATTAAAAACAGCATCCTGCAGTCCTCCAAAGAATCCTTAGGGTTCTCCTCCCCAAAGAAAAACAAAGACTGCTTTGATGAAAACAATCAGGAGGTCCAGGAATTGCTGACAAAGAAGAGATCTGCTCACCAAGCACACCTCGCTTAGTCATCTTGTCATGTAAGAAAAGCAGCCTTTTGTCTTGCATGCAGTAAACTCCAACAGAAACTTTGAAACATCCAGAACAAGTGGTGGCTCAACCTAGCAGAAAAGACTCAACTATGTGCAGATTTGAGCGACCACAGAGGATTCTACGAGGCTCTGAAAACAGTGTATGGACCCATATACCAGGTTCAAATCCCCCTATTAAGTGCAGATGGCCAAACGCTTCCCACAGATAAAATATCCATCCTGAATTTATAGTTTGAACATTTTCAAATTCTCTTCAGTGCCAACCGTGTAGTCCATGGCTCAGGAATCCAACACGTCCTACAACAACCAGTGAAAAACGAATTGGATATAGCCCCTACCATGGGAGAGACTGTTAAGGCCATTCAGCAGGCAAAAACTGGCAAGGCAGCTGGGATCGATGGAATCCCACCTGAAATCTGGAAGCACGGATGTCAAGAACCCATGCTAAATTTCATAAGCTAGTTGTGCGCTGTTGAGAACAAGGTGAACTACCACCAGATCTCTGTAATGCAATCATCATCACCCTGTACAAGACAAAAGGAATAAAGTCAGACTGCTCAAACTACCAAGGTATAACTCTCATCTCCATTGCTGGAAAAATCCTCACAATACTATTGAGCAGATTAATACCAGCTATTGCAGAAGAACTTCTACCTGAAAGTCAATGTGGTTTCAGAGCCAATAGAAGTACCACAGACATGGTATTTGTTCTCAGACAACTGCAAGAGAAGTGTAGAGAACAGAACAAGGGACTCTATGTAACTTTTGTTGATCTTACCAAAGCTTTTGACACTGTGAGCAGAAAAAGCCTGTGGCAGATCTTGGAACAATTAGGATGTCCCCCTAAGTTTCTCAAAATGATTATTCTGTTACATGAAGATCAGCGCAGCCAAGTTAGATTTGGCGATGCACCCTCTGAGCCTTTCCCAATAACCAATGGTGTGAAACAAGGCTGTGTTTTGCACCAACTTTATTCTCAACCTTCTTCAGCATGATGCTCCAAAGGGCTAAGGCAGACTTCGACAAACAAAACAGCGTTTATATCCTATACCGTACCAATGCTGGCCTATTCAACCTAAGGTGACTGAAGGCCCACATCAAGACCCTAAATTGCCTTGTTCACAAGCTGGTTTTTGCTGATGCCGCTGCCCTTGTTGCCCACACAGAAGCAGCTCTACAGTGCTTAACATCCTGCTTTGCAGAGGCGACTGAGATTTTTGGGCTGGAAGTCAGCATGAAGAAGACAGTAGTTCTCTACCAACCTGCACCACAAAAAGACTATCATCATCCCCACATCACCATTGGCAAGTCAGAGCTTAAGTCAGTCCAGCAGTTCAGCTATATGGTTAGCGTCATTTCCTCGGACGCCACGATCGACAAAGAGATAGATAACAGAGTAGCAAAGGCATACAGAGCCTTCGGAAAACTCCATAAAAGAGTCTGGTGCAATAAATACCTGAAGAAAAGTACAAAGATTAGTGTCTACAAAGCCATTGTACTGTCTATTCTTTTATATGGGTCTGAATCATTGGTCATCTATCGCCACCACCTGCAACTCCTCGAATGCGTCCATCAGCGCTGCCTCTGTACAATCCTAAACATCCGCTGGACTGACTATGTGTCTAATGTTACTGTCCTTGAACAGGCAGACGTCACCAGTATTGAGGCCATGTTGCTGAAAACGCAGCTGCGCTGGGCAGGGCATGTCTCCAGGATGGAGGATCACTGTCTCCCTAGGATTGTGTTCTACGGAGAACTCGAACTGGTTGCCGCAAGTGAAGTGCCTCAAGGAGGAGATATAAGGACTCTCTGAAACAAAATCTCAGCCTTGGTCATATTGACTACCATCAGTGGTCCACTTGGCCTCCAATCAGGAGATTTGGAGACACACCTTACATAATGCTGCTGTCTCCTTTGAGAACACGCACAGAATCAGTATCGAGGAGAAAAGACAACACAAAAAGAACTGTCCCTTGCCTATATCACTGGAGACCTTCCGCTGTGCTTTTTGCAACCGGATCCACCTATCCTGTGTTGGCCTTTTTAGCCGTCAGGGCGCTTGTAGTAAACATGAGTAAAGCCCTTCCCAAATCTTCATTTGTGAAGCCAAGCCATGATGATGATGGATAAATTAGTTTTATTGCCATCAATTTAAACAATGATAACTTGATGGAGTACTTCAATTTTATCTAGGCACCACTAATCACTTAACAAGAAAGACCAGGTATCATCAGAGATAAATTACAGCAAACAGATTTCTACTTCTTATGCAATCTTTCCCATTCAAGTTCTGTAAAGTTTCAGTTGTTTTATTTCAGTTTCCAAAGAAGCAAGGTCACTTCCCTTCAGCTGGTTTTGCAGATTCTTTTCTCCAATCAGCTTTTCTCCTATTCAACCGAAATAGAGTAATTTTAAAGTTGGCTGTATTTTCTGACAAAAGAGCTGTTGTGGTTAAGTATACTAACTCTTAAACAAATATTTGCATGTGACTTCAAGTCCCAACATGGTATTTAATGTTTTTTTTTTTAGTTCTAGGACACATTTAGTGATCAGGTTAAAAAGGCATTTCCTCAGGCACCCTCTGCAGAAGACTGTCTTTGCAGTCTATGTATTACCCAGGAAAAGAAACACAGCAGTTACAGAATAGCTTAATTATTTAAGCATTGCAAGACCTTTTCTATCACAGTACTATAATCATGAAGTTGCTTAAGTGAGTAAAGTTGCCCAAGCTGATGATTTTTTTCCTTTTAAGGCTCTACCGTAATACCACAAACACTCAATACATTTTATAAGCACAAGAAAAAAACACTTATGTTTCCATCGCAACTGAGTGAAAGCTATAATAATCAAAATGAGTAAATTATATGATATGCATTAACATTTAGCACATGGTTACCACATGAATTCGCTGGTAAACAATGCATATCCAATGAAATTGGGTGTTAATTCTACCCTAGAATAGATAATTAAACACACTTTGCTGGCCAATGTTGTGGTCCTAATATGAAATGGCAGCCAATTAATAAAACGGCAGCAGTTTAGTGCCAGATTAAGGTCATTAAAAAGCATATTTTGCTCCTTTATGTAGTTTTTAATTTTGCTTGTGATTGTTTTCCAGGACACAAAGCTAATCTGGATATGTAGTAACAGTAAAAACCAAGAGTGGTCGATATATTCCCATTGTATGAGTGTTTCCAGAGGCAAATATGACCCACCATGCAAAGGTAAAATAGGTTTTTGCTGTGTGATCTGTGGCACTGCACAAAGCCTGATCATACTACTTATTCTCCTGTACGCTTATGCAGGGATTTATATGAGAGAGCTGTGAAGCTTGAGTAACCTATTTTCTCATAATCACAGGGCATTTTAGGGCATAATTAATTTGCATCCTCTTTTCACTCCTTATTCACAACTCCTGCTAAATTTCATACAATTTAATTTTTTCTTTAATATCTTTTCTCTAACGCTGTCCAGCAGAGTACAAAATACCTGCTATAAAAAAGCATTTTAAAAATATACATAAAGCTAAATTGACTTTGATTTTTCAATAGTAGAATGTCTTGGAAGTATTTCTGTTGCTAAACATCCAAATAAGTAACAGCACTGATAATCATACTAATAGCCTTGTAGTGGCTCAACACCTCATTATTAGATGTCAAGTTCCAGATCATTATGTATATAAATTTTATATATATGTATGTATATATGAACTATAACAGCTTCAAAATCTTACATGTTTTCATGTATGATTCAAAAATTATTATTACGTTCATCTCTGTGAAGACACTGTGTGAAATACACTGGTTTCATACACTGAGCAATGGAAAGATCTCTGACGAGTTTTCTCTGCTTCAGCCTGCCGACATCTCCTCCAGTAAGATATGACAGGTAACAGCCTGCCAACTGTTTCCCAGTGAATTGCTTTTTATTAGCCTAGTAGAATATCCCACTCATTTTCTTGTATTTGTTTTGACTCATATGGTATTTTAGAAAGGAAATTACCAGAATAGTACATTGGGACTGAACAAAATATTTCCTGCTTTTAAAAATAAGCAGCTTAACTTTATCTACACAGAGGCAAACCCCTTCACATATGATAAAAAATGAGGCATATTGGTATAAGTGTAAAGGTAGCTCACAGAATGAAATGTGATAATTTCTATAGCATCACTAGTAGTCATTGTGGACCCAGAACTTTACAGGCCTGTTAGCTTAGTTGACACTTAAGACTGGTTTTACACCGTGTAATACTGAAATTGCCCATAACTCAAACATGAGGTGCTGACTCAGTACTTCTACTCTTTAGCCTAAGTTCCAGCTAGACTGAGGTGTCTGTCAGCTAAATATTGCAGGATGTGCCAAAATAGAGTATGGTTTATTTATGTAAATGGCCAATATGTCATTTGAGATCCTAAAAGAAAGCATATTTAAACAAGGCTTCAAGTAAGAACAGCATTTCTTCATTACAATGGGGCCAGTCTTCTCAGTCTCACCTCTGGAACTGCAAGATGCCCTCTGTATCCAACTACCTCAGTTTATTCATCTCCTGTCTGCGTAAATGTTAAAGGTTATGTACAACTTGTATCTTCCTTCATAACTGATAATTGTATAATTACAAATAACAATTGACATAAGCTTCTGGGGGGCTCCCCACTCCTGGTGATGTCCTAACACACTTGTAAGTTTAGTTCACTTTTGCTTTCTCCAGTCCCTAGACACCAGCACAGCCACAGCGGATTTGATCAAAGCCTCATCTTGTACGCTATGTCACTTTCAACTGGGATAAGTGCTAAATACTTCAAGAGGAATGAACAAGCATGTTGTGATATTTGCTGCGTGATTCTTGTCCTCCTGCCTTGCAGTTACCTTTCTCTTTAGGCTATAAGCACAACTAGACATCTTTGAACATCATTTGCAGCTTCCTCTGGACAATGCGGCAGCATACTTATGAATTGTTTTCCACCTCTATTGATTCTGAATTTAAATGTTGACAAACAGTTGCATTTCCAAGGCTAACTATTCTATGATACTATGATTTCTCATTCTTCTTTCCACTGGTTTCCATATTCTTACATTATTTGACAACTGCAAACAAGAATAATTGTTCCTTATGTACCTTCTCCATTTTATATATGATTATACTGGCTTCTGCAGCGCACTGTCCCCCACTTGCTTATGTCCTGGAGTGCATGGTTATTTAATTATTTTTTTTTGTGGATATGACTATTTCTTGACACTGATTGCAGGGGTAGCCTAGGCATCTATCTTAGAAGATGTAATTTACTTTTTCAACAACTGAAGAAAGACAAGATCAATGCCACTCAATGTTTTTATGCAGTTTTAATTCGTCGCATTCTGCACTGCCACTCACCTCTTTATGCTTTATTTTCCTAATTCTGCTTCTCTTGCTCTGGCTTGTGAATTTTTCTAAAGCTGCTGTATTTATTACTGTTCTCACAGTTTTTTCCAAATTCCAAATATCATTTGAGCCTGCATGTTCCCACCTCCCCTGCACTTTGATTTTGTGACTTTTTGCTGTTTAATCTAAGTGTTTCTACTTTACAGGATCTGTTTTCTAGCTGCCTGTCTCACTGCTCAGTCTGCTTGATGTACCCATATCTTGCTTTCCTCCTTGTACAGCAAGCCTCTCCTAAGTGATGTCTGCAGATTAATGCAGATTGACATGAGCTTTGCATGTGCTTCAGTCTGTCTTTCACGAGTCCTATCTGTAGTTTTGGATCTTTAATTCCAATTACTACCTGACTTGTGATAGCTAAAGCTGGCAAAATGCTACAGTTAACACTGTTCTTTTTAATTTAGGATCAGACAGGAATTCCTCAGACAACTCTGCCTGCTTCTGCAATTTCAAATGAAGTCTGACCTTCCAGGGATTTCATTTTATTCCTGGGTACACAATGCACCTTAAAACTCCTCACTTTTAGATCTCAAGCTATCATTCTATTTTGTCATTTTATTAGAAATAAATATGAATAACTTCAAGTCCAGCAAAATAGAAGGAAATATAATAGATAACGGTTTGTTTCTGTTCTAGTTATCACTAACATTTCTTTGGGAACCTATATGATGGAAAAGAAGGGCTTGTATATACGAGAGTACGCAAAGAAAGCATAGAAAGACAAAGTAACCAAAAGACAGGATCAGGAATTGACTTTGACAGACTGGAGAAATTGTCTGAAAAATGGGGCACAATAAGAACACATACAAAACTTTGCACTCATGAAGGAATAATCAACAGCAGAAAACCAGCCGTAAAACAAGCTGTTAGCAGTTCTTCATGAAAGAATCTTAACATACATGTGGAGCTAACATGAGCCAACTGTATCATGCTGTTGTAGGAGAAGCACAAAACATGTTGAGAAACATAAAACTAAGAAATGATAAGTAATTCTTCAGTCAATTCAACATTGTTACATCCTTATTTAGAATAATGCATCCAATTTTAGACACAACACATCAGAAAGATAAAAAGCGACTGATCCAAGAGTTATAAAATCTGATTTAGAGCAAAGAGATTAAAAATTGGATTGTTTTGACTAGAGGGAAAAAAAGAAAATACAGGACATCATCATAGTCCCAAAGAAAGTAAAAACTGTTTCACATTAGTCTGTAAAGAAACAGGAAAAAAAACCCTGTGTTCTGAGTTAATGGACAAAAGCAAGATAACATGAATTTCAGCTACAAAATGATTCAGGTTAGCTGCTAGGAAGAAATTCCTAGAAATAAGGAGAGATAAAAAGAATAATATGCCAAAGGATGTTATATGGTTTCAATTGCTCACTGTCTTTCTGGGCAGATCAGACAAGCATACGTACAGATTCTACTGAGGAGCAACAGGAAAAAATGAGAACCTGCGCAAAACTTGTCTAACCCTATTTTATTTTCATGCTGGATAATTGGCAAAATAAAACAGTCACCTTTTGTGGCTTTTTTCATGTCATTAAATCTAACTCTTCCTGTGCATGTTTTAGTTCTTGCCAGGGTCTTCTTCCCATGTTCTGCAGCAATGCTGGAGAGCTTCAGTTTTCTATGCTCTTCATGCCAGAGAGTCACACTCACTGCCTAGCCACATCAGGCTGTTCCTTTTTCCTAGATACATTAGTCTTTTAGTTGGCTCATCACTGCTCTGAACTGACAACTCAGAATTAAACCTTGGGGATTCGTAAGGGATAAGATTTATGGTAACAGCTCCACAAAACTAAAGTAGACAGGGAGCTATCTATGCCTCTTGAGAAACGCTGTGCAGAAGGTAGGACTGAAATTATATCCTTCTCCAGTGACTCAGTGACTGAGAGAGGCTATTCTGCTTAATCAGGATTGAGAAACATTACCTGAAAGACCCAGTGATCTCTTTTCTGAGATACTGATGCTAAAACAATAGTAAGGGATGCCCTCTGCCCATAACAATAGACTCTTAGGGAAAGCATTTATTTAGAAAGTAGTGCACCAGGATCCAATCCCTTCCTCTGTTCAAAAAGTGATAAATTCACATTTTCCTTCTCCTAGGAAAGAAGACCTAACCACTGGGGTCTAAGTCTGGGGGACAGAAAAAGGGAAAAATAATTGGTTTATTCCAATGTCTATTCAATTTAAGAATGTGTGGACGGTTCTGGGAGCAGAGACAGAATATGGACTTGAGCTGGAAACAGAAAAGTAGCAAATAGAAATAGTCCTGGAGACAGGGACTGGGTCCCATGGCTTTCTTTACTTCATTGTGTACTTGAACTGCCAGACACTGCACAAAAGGTCAGGGATGGATCTGCCAGCCTCTCTGATCCCAGAATGGAGTGGAGGGAGGGTGGGCATCTAGGTGCCCAAGCTGGGGCAGTACCCAGTCCTGAGTAACTACAGCAGCAAATATATGCCTATAGGGGCCAAAGAAGAAGGTGTTTAATGATTTCAGGTGTCTTCTGTTTTAGGTGGCCATGGATCCTATTTTTCTTGCATTACTATCAGCCTTTAGTGCCCAAAATTTAATTAGATAGGACCTAAACCAAAATTTTCTTGAAAATCTGCATTCCCAGATAAGGGCAAAATCACATTATATCTTAATTTACTATTTTCGTTTACTCTCATCAAATCAGTGGGATTGCATAACTGCAATGGAAGCAATATTTTTCTCAGTTAGGCAACTGACCTGGTGTTTGGACTTCCTTCTGTTTGTTCCTCCATATGTATAAATGGAATAACAATCCTTTTCCTAAAGAAAAATTAAAGGTATGAGGATTTTGCATTATTGTTGTTATGAGAGCAATGACAGAAGCCAACTACTACATTAGTAGAAACGAAGCTTCATTGATTTGGAAGAGTTCACCCACAAGGACATTTTCGCATCAAATGAAGTAAGGGTGGTGTTTTATGCCTCCAAAGTGTAGACTGAAAACAAGAGGTCATGCCACTGCACTTCTTTGCTTTCTCCATAATCTTTTTTGCTTGGTGACTTGCAGCATCCCAGAACTTTTGAAAGACGCAGTCAGTAAAGTTACATCAGCAACTGAAACCAGCAACGGTCCTGGAAATTTTAAATGTGAAACAAGGCTTATGTCATTTATTGAAGCATTCTTCCTACTATGATAAGTAGGTTTATATCTGTTACGCATACAAAGGGTTTGGTTTTTTTTATGTTACAGAAATGTGCTGCACATAAAAAAGGGTAATTAGTTCTATATATGCAGTATTCCTTGAAATGCTTTTTGCCATCCCAGGCACATTAACTCCCAGCTTTCAATCCTATTAGTGGAAATTTTAATAGTTATTGGACTTTGTTTTTTCTTTCCCTGTTTATCCCACACCCACTGTTAGATGTTTTCCAATTGTAGAAAGTTCTCAAATGTACTGGAAATAGCTCAGGTTCCGGCAAACAAAAAGTAATCCTTTGAGACTGAATTTTCATGCACAGTGTGCATAGTCCTATAAATTTGCTCATTATCTGTGCAAAGAAGTTTGACAATGGTGGAATTGTTTTATGAAGAACATACCATATGTTAAGTTCATAACCATGGAAGTGTCAGAACAAGGGCAACAAGTATAAGATTACTGCAGCCCTTGCCAATGTTACACACTTACCATGTTTTATATACACAGATCAAATGGAGAATCTGTGTCTGATTCTTTCCCCCATGCACTACATTAATTATCCTGCATTAGTATTGTTTAAAGCAGGACGTGGTCCTATTTGAATAGATTTCATTCATGCAGGAGTGGTGTCTAAGTCATATGTACACCCCTTGCTTAATGCGAGTAACTGGTGCTGTTAAATACATTAATAAAATGTTACCATAATGCTAATTAGGTACAACACACAACATATGAAAATTGTTAGTGTAAAATCATTGCAGACCAGAAATAACGTTGTAAACACCTTTTTATTTAATCTCTGGCTCAGATCAACCACTCACCAAATTTACATGTCAAACTGTTGTATTAAAATTAACCTGGTATAAACAGTCTGGTATAAATGTATGCAGCTCTTCAGCCCTGATGAATATACATAGTTTGACATAACTCATCCTGTTTGCCAACTAAAATGTGTAGGAGTCACAGTTCTCTTCCCAGGTGAGAACAAGAACATGCCATCTCAACAGTTTGTTATGAACATGGTATTCAGTGTTCAACAGCAGAATTTCATTAGTTCAGCACTCCTCAAAGTATAAACCTTCATTTTCAATATGCGGTGTCAAGACCTAAGACATGGGTGGATGGATTTGTTATTTGCTGGTGTGCCACTTCTTTACTTCTGTCCTTTGTGGGGTTTTTTATTAAATGCTACCTAAATATACACTATGTTACCACTAATTTTAAATGGCTCTTTCTGATATGAGCTTACATATCAGTGTAAAGCAGAAAATGGAGAGGAGGGGAGGGGAGAGGAGAGGAGAGGAGAGGAGAGGAGAGGAGAGGAGAGGAGAGGAGAGGAGAGGAGAGG